>APFE030241160.1:55716-149725 GCA_000404065.3 Pinus taeda
TGCAGCTGATGAAAATATCAAGGAACATGGTTACATACCTCCTTCTGGCTTGCTGGAGACCATTGGACTTCAGACTCATGACTTTGAAATGATTTTGACCTAAACCCTAAACCTAGGAAACCCTAGACCTAGACTTGGGATTTACACAAGACAAAACTGCAATAAGTGAGACACAAGTTTTTCACATGATATGATGATATGACCTGATTCCAGCAAAGCCAAGAAGGGAACAAGACCAGCTCCTCCATCAGTGTTATGGCATGCCTAATGGGATGCAAAACTGATGCTGATGAGACACCTACATATGCATATGCAAAGAGCTGTTGATCACTGATGGCGGGCTTAAGACCGACACTAACAGGCGAGATATTCAGATTCAAGAGGAGATGGATTCCCTTTTGCAAATTTCATCTCAAGATGCTCCCCAACCTCAAGAGTGGGAAATGGAAATCTATCAAGGCCCTTGATCAGGGTGTGAACCATCACAATATCCCTCTTGGGATTTACGACATGAGTGATAAGATGGGAAAATCAACCGAAGGGCGACCACCTCTCGTCCCAAGCGTGTGTAGTAGATGGTGAAGGACGACACTTGGGAGCATGGCGTTTAATGCGACATAGGGTGTTGTAGATGTAAATCACCAAATGGTGGAGGAAGGAATCATGTTTAATGCAATTACCTTGGTTGAAGGTAGTGGTCGCAGTGGAGGTCTTTGGCGCTCATAGGTCAAAAGGTCGCCCTGCTCAGGTTGCCGTTATCGGGTTCTGGATGGGCTTACCACCCTCTATGGTTTATGGCCCTGGTATGTGGGTATGTCTCTTTCTCTATGCCTTTTCCTCAAAGTCTATGGCCTATTCAAATGGAAGAAATTTGGGATGATTGTCATGCTGTTGGCAATAAGAATGATGGACAACCCAGAAATCACTGTTTGGTTCCATGGAAGTCTTTGTAGTTGTTAATTTCTCGGTGTGTGATGGCAATCTTGTTTTCAGAAATGGGCAAGTTGGGTGGTTCAGGGATCATAATTTGGAAACCAAGACAATTCTAGGTGTCTTTGTTTGTTATTTGTGTGCTATTTCTTTGCCTATTTCCGTCTTCTTTGGCATACTTTTATCTAAAATGGGTATGTGTGTTCACGGTTGGTCTCCTTGCAAATTCGATACCGACTGGTGTACGGAGAGGGAGGGTTATGTAAGGGTTGGGTGCTTTTTTTACTTTCGTTCTGAAAGCATCCACTTTGCATTTGATTTATGATGATTATGTGGTGAAATATATAATCTTGAAGCTCGGGGAACTCGTTTTTGTTGTTCGATTCATGCAAATACTTAAATTATTTAGTCTTGCTCTGTGTTATGGTTCTTCTGCGACTGTAGTGATAAGCTGTGGCATCCCTCGATGTTGGAAGCCTCCAAGGTTTCCTCTCAATTTTTGTAATTGGATCTCTCCTAACAGTCAATGTCTCTTGCCTGTCTTTAATATAATTGTCTAAGGTCTGAGTGATCAGAGTGTGTTCTGTGGCTACGGGTCAACATTTTGGAACAAGCCCTCGACATCTCATTACTGTGGTTTTGTTTAGTGTTTAGTTAAATTATAACATGCAAGATGGTTCATTTGATCCCTGGTGCCTAATCATTAGGAAATGGTGGCCGCGTTAAGAATATAAAGAAAAAAACTCCCCCCTCTGCTATGCCTCCGGAAAAAGGGGCATGAGGTCAGATACACAAGTCATACATGAAGCAATGCAAGCTTATACAGTTGCTACTCCAGCTTAGGTGTGTCAACTGATCACATCTTGGGAATCATAGATTAACCAACGCGCGAAGACTGAAATTCAGGTGACGAACTGGCATCTCTTAACTCCGAATTCGGGGCATACTCATGGCTGTACCACCCAGTACAAGCAGACAATTCTTTTGTATTGGCTCATGAAGAATTTGATGACTAAAGCCATTATGACTGGGTCAACCAACGTAGCTAAGTCAGACCCTGGCCTCTAGGATATCTAAAAGGAATTGCAAATGATCCAATTCCAAATCTAGTAGTAGAATATCTGCCTAGGTTGTATTGAGAAGCAACTCCCATGTCTCTTTCAATCAGAGTTACCCGGTTCCAGTGCTAAGGACCTTGCTTCGATAGAGTCACCTAAAGATAAATAGTGTTTAGGATGTTCGATAACTTTTTGTTATTATCTATATATATGTTGTAAATTTCGAATAGTAGGTATTGTTTTAGTTATTTTGTTGTGGATGCCCCTTGGTACTTAGACACTTAGGCCTATAAGGCCAAGTTTGATAGACTTAAACTTATGAGATTTTGGATGACTTATAATGTGTTTGGGTGGCCAACAGACCTGGTTTCCCAATGGGCAGGTTGAAGCCACCGAATGATTTTTTATGATTGTAACCTGCCTTGATTATGAATGGAAGAAGAGGTCCCATGAAGCTTACAAAAGAAAGAAAGACATATTATAGACTAATATCCAAAATTTCCCCCAAAATTAATAATATGAATTGTCCAATCCTTCTTGTTCTATATATTTAGAAATTCAAATTAGTAGAAATAATATTGAAAAAATTCAAATTGGTAAAAATAAATAAATTTAATGTAACTATTTTTAAAATATTTTTACTTGCGATTGTATATTACACGAAATTGAGAATGAAAATGTATATATTATTTAAAAGGCATATTTTTGTTTGAGTAAAATTTTGGTTTGGAAAAGTTAATAATTGAAGACTGTCTAAATTGTTTTCTTTAAATGAAATGAAAATATTATTCATAAAATACATTTCTTTTCATTAGGAATACATTTTAATGTGAAAATTTACTATTTAAATTAAATTATATATTTAAAAAAATAAACAATAATTTAATTTTATTTTTTAATAATGACAAAATTACATTAAAATACATATCTTTTGATTAAATATGAATGCTTTTTTTATGTGTAAATTTACTATTTAAAATAAATTATATAATTTTTAAAAATAATTTTAATTTTATTAAATAAATAATTTCATTTAGATGTGCAAATTAAGTACATTTATAAAAAAAAATAAAATTTTTTTAGACAAAATATAATTTTATATTAAAGAAAAAACACCGAGGTATATTTTGAATAAACAACCAAAGTGCTATAACCATGGTTTTAAAAAATAATAAAACAACTATAAAACTTATACTTAGATCGAATCATTCCACCGTTATATGAGAGTCAAAACCAAAATGATAATGTAGTCGTATGGTTGTAATCAAATTATAATATATAATAATATTATATTTTATTTTTATTTTAATAAAATTTTAAAATTTATTCATTTAAATAATATTAGAAAAATTCAAAGATTTGTAATTATATTATTCATACTTAGCCTAATTTATATATTATGATTTTTAACAACACACCATCAATCAATTGACAACAAGAAGAATATATAGTGTTGCATAACGATGCTTCCAAACTTTGTTGTCCTAACATTATTGGGATCAACCATGAAATTCCAAGTAAGTTAAATGAATTGATTTAGGCTTAAATTGATATATGTACGTTATTTTTATTTTTATATATATAGTGTATTAGATGTTATGTAAAAGCGAGTTGTTTTTAATGTGATTTTTTGGAAGTTTTTTTGGCAGGTTTTTTGGTTAATTTTTCTAAACTCTGGTAGGAATTTACTGAGATCACAAGTTTGATAGGTAACTCTTGCACAATCAAAGTGTCCTAAGGGTTTTCTAGGGTGCTAAATCAATATATAGTAAAAAAAACTAGTTTAAATAACACAAATCAAGATTTCACCTTAACCAACACCAGAAAGTCTAAAAAGTTGCACTAAAAACAACTCCATATTAAAATACTGCTAAATGAATTTGATTTTAAATTGATTGAATTTGATTTTAAATATCTATATCTATATCTATCTATATATATATATATTATATTATATATATATATATATTATATATATATATATATTATATAATATAATATGTTTCTATATTGATAAAAATTGGTTAATTGTTAGGTAAAAAAAATAGTGGATTTAAAATTGTTATATTATATATATAGATAGATATATAAATTGTTTTAGAGAATTTTTTGAATAGTGTAATGAATATATTATTAAAGCATTTTTTTTATAAATTATTAATTCAAATCTCCTCTATAATCTCACTTACCTAACTTAAAAAGCATTTCAAATTAATTAATTTATCTTTATTTTTATAACTATTATAAAAAGTTTTAAAATAACATCTTTTTTTTTTTTCTTTTTTTTTTTTAACAAATCATTTAAAATTTATATTTTCTTTAAAATTTAAGCCTTTACTTATCAACCAATAATATAACCATGCATGTTTCATGAATTATCAAAAAATATCTCTAATTTCCTAGATAATTAATGACCATATTCAAAGATTTTAGTTAATTTTTTTTTTTTATATATACATTTTCAATTAAATAGAAATTATATATATAGAAATATATTATTTTCATAATTTTATTTTTGATGTAATTTTTTTAAGCACGTATATTTCCATTATATTAACATGACAAAAATACACAATTTATAGTCTTGAAAGTATGGGAGGCAGCCTCTCATCCAACTAGAATTTCTACCTTTGAGCGAGGAAACCAAAAAGAAAACCTAAAAATTCTCTGCCCCCTGTAAAGCTAAAATCTTTGAAACAATTTATAATTGGAAGGGATTTGACAAAACCAAAATTTGAAAAAGTGAGCCTAGCGACCATATGCCAATAGATTGCAAACTGAACCAAACTGGCAAGAGAAATCAACCTGAAGTGCGCCATGGAATCCGAGAAGCTAATGCTTGGCTGTGGAGGGGCGACACTAGAGTTGAATTGAGGCCATGCTAGAGCCACCAGGCACCTGAGCACTACCTTGAGCCTATGTGTTGCCTGAGTCACTTGGAACTTCTTTGAGAATATAACATCCATAGGGGTTAGGACGAGGAGGTGAGGAGGGGGGAGCATCAGCAGTAGGGGCAACAAAGAATGGGGGGAGGGGTGTGAGTCATCAGAGCTCGGGTGGCGGGAGGCAACAGGGGAGTGCGAGGGTGAGACAACAAGAGAAGAGGGAGATGTCATGTTTGGAGGACAATCTATTTTCAAATCTCTAGCCAAATGTTTGAGGGAGGAGGCAAAGTGGCCATGGAAGGTAGAGAGATCAACAGTCCACCCTGTAGCTCTTGATTTCTCTTGCTTCCTCTATTTGAGCTGGTGAGAAAGAATGTTGTGGAGAGCCCATAACGTTGGCCAACCATGACTCATTTCTTCCTCCTCTAAATCCAACACCTGATGCCTAATGTGGGCAAGAATCCCATAATCAAACATAGCTGCAACGAAGGCCTCGTCGAAGGTGGTGGAGGGACATCCATGACCCCTTCCCCTCTCGGGATGACGACCACAACCTATGTCGCGATTCATGGCAAAGCAACAGAGGTCAACAGATGCAAAGTGAGAGTTGGAGGCCCTAAGCAAGATAACTAGAAGAATAAACTTTCGGGAGAACATGGCGTGGAGAGTCACACACCCAGGCTTGACAGGCGAGAAAGGCCGGCAGGAGTACGATACCATCATTCACTCGGTGATCTAATTAAAACACATTGATGCCACTTGGAGGGAGGCTCATGGCAAGTGGGGAGCGCCACCGTTTTGTCTGAAGGGTCGTGTCATTCTCTCGTCGAACACCCAGATCTAAGGAGTAAAGATATTCTCTTTTCACCGCACACACATATTAATTTTTATTTTTGATACAAAGATATGATACATTTTTATAATCTTTAAACAAAGATTTTACAAATTGATAATCATTTTATTTTTCTTGATTTGTATCATCCAATTAAAAAAATATATAAATAACTCAAATAATGTTTCTAATTCTCTTTCCTAAATGTAAATCTACTATTAAAAAACCACTCATTAATAAATTATGAAAAAAAACTCATTAATAAATTATGAAAAGTCATTTCTAAAAATTGTAAACATAGATTCTTATATCATACATCTTTTTGTTTCTTATACTTAATACAATTTATTACATAATACTTTATATATTTTTGTTTATTATCTTTCTTCATATTTTAATCTATTTTTCAATATGTAATGAATTATCTCATTTAATTTTTAATTTTAATCTTGCTTCTATTTTTTTAATTTTAAATTTAATAATAATCATTTCATTTAATAAATTATTACATAATATTTTTATATATTTTTGTTTGTTATCTTTTCATATTTTAATTATTTAGTTTTCAATATGTAATGAACTATTTCATTTAATTTTTAATTTTAATCCTGCTTCCTTTTTAATTCAATTTTAAATATGTAAATAATCATTTCATTTAATTTAACCCTGCTTCATATTTAATTAATTTTTCAATCTGTAATGAACTATTTTATTTAATTTTTAATTTTAATGGATCTTTAATAAAATATTTAGATCCATTAAAATATTTAATCTAAGAATAAATCCTAAGACCAAAATACACCCTTTGTAATTGATATTAAAGAAAAGAAAGATATTTCAATTAAGGAATATGTCAAGTCCAATTATATGAATTATTATAGATGACATAAGAGCTTACCCATTGAAAAAGAACTACAAAAATTCAATAACGAAATAAAAAACCATAGGGAAGCTGTAAATATTGAAGATACATTTTAGTCCCATTCTAAGCAATTGTTCAATAACTTAAGCGGTCGAATATCGAATTCTAAAGTCTTCGTTTAATATAATAAAAATGCCCCCCACTTCGGTCCACTTTATAATGATTATGATTGTGATATATTGCAATTATGGAGAAAATAATTGCTTAAAATGAGTATTAATTTGGTGGACTGATATTGATCTTTAATTTTAATTTACAAATTAAATTAACTATTAATTTGATGGACTGATATTGATTTTTAATTTTAATTGGATGGATTGAATACTGAATTTTATCACATAGTTTATAAGAAGAGCTTCGGCGTGAATCACATAAAAAAGATCTTTGTCGACGCGTTTCGAACCAACTAGTGTGGTTCATCGTCAGAACAAGTTGAAGACACATATCTGGTTTAGCATGTTAAATAGACTGCGTCCACGCGAGGGCCCTTCCCATATTCTGAGGGTGTCCTTATTTCTACATCGAACATCTCTCGCTTTATTTTGTTTATTTTGTTTCCAGTGGAAGTATTGATATTGATAGAGATAGAGTTAATGAGTGTTATATTGAATTTGATTTAATAGTTAGGTGGGGAGGTTTAATGTATACAAGTTGTCTTGTTCAATTTGAAATAAAATTATATGTACTTATGAACCGTTCTAGAGACAATTTTTCCAGTAAAAAAAAGTGAATAGAAATAACAATCACTGTAATATATAGAATAATGGCAAGCCCACGTTTGGATTAATGATTACGATTGTAAACAGTTAGTCAAAATGATATTTTGAAAAGTTAGTCACTTATATACGCTGAAGAGACTAATATTATTAAACCCAGGGGACTAATATTATAAATTTAAGGTATATAAACTCTTGGTTGACTATGATTTATATGGAACCAAAAGGATTAATATTATAAACCTATGAATAATATTGTACCCTAGGAAATTGAACATTTAGATTAATATACCGAAGGGATCGATATTATATACTCAACGGAATAATAAACCTAAGAGATTAATACTATAAACCGAAGGGAATATAAACCTTAGGGTTTTTAGTAATAATCCCTTGGGTTAATATTATGCCCTTAGGTTTATAATCCTTTAGGGTTTTAGTATTAATCCCTTGGGTTTATTATTCTCTTGAGTTTATAATATCAATCTCTAGAGTTTATTAATCTAAGGTTTCATATTTATATTAGATAATTTCAAATTAAATAATAACAAATAACATTTAATATTAAATTATAATGATAATAATAATAATTTTATTGCATTAATGCTAATTTGGTAGATAAAAATGGTGTATTTATTAATGGTAGATACAAATGAAGTTTTTGGCATATATGAATCACATTAATACTTTTAATGTGGTTGTGTTAGTCACTTATCTATGTTTCATTTCGCCATCTAAGTTCGGTAGGGAAAGAAAAATTTCATAATTTCTATTGGAAGATCCATCAAAACTTTACCATGAGATTCGAAGTATTTTTTCATAAATATAAAAATTAAATTAATTTTCAGAATAACCCTTTCGGCTTTTTAATTTTGTTCTGGAAAAAAAAACAGGTGTATTGTATTGATTTTAGTTTGATAGAATATTGTTAGTGCTAATGAATGGTTGAAATTGATTGTAAACTCTTATATTGTACGTTATTTTTTAAATAATAAATTAAAAATTTTAATGGCATAGTTTAAACTATAGTTATCAAGTTTGGTCATATTGGCAAAAATAAAAATAAATAAATTTGCCGATTCGGTTCGATACCATAATTAATTTTGAGAATTCTGACGGTGATATACTTTTGTCACCGTAATTAATTGGGTGAAATCCAACGGTGCTATACTTTTGTCAAACCCACCTAATTCACATGTTTGCTCGTTCACTACATCATCGTGAGTTAAATAGAGAACTAACTGACTCTCCATTCACACCACCATGCTGCTCTACTGTCTGAATGACATGGAACTTCAATACGAGTTCGTCCTCATTGACTTCTTTGTTGGTGCTCACAATTAATCCCAAAATCTGGCTATGGATGTAAGAAAATCTAACTTTATGTTATTGATGTATGTTATTAAGGTTTTGTTACCACTCAAACTAGCAGGCGACCTAAGGGGGATCCCTAAAGGGAAAATGCTAGGCCAAGGGCAACAAATGGATACTTAGCCCACTGTCACCTCAGCTAAGGCTCCCTTCTATTTACAAACCTTCATCGATGGGAGGAGACCTTGTATATTATGGAGTCGACGATGAAGTATAAGTCAATGAAAGGATGTGGAATGACCCAGACAATCCCTTTCCCAGAAGAGTTAGGAGTATAAAGCTTGCTTTCTTTCTAAGAAAGGTACAATGTCTTCTAGGGAAAGGCAGGGAGGATTTAAGGGTGAGGTTTATGGGATATGACATGTGAAGGAATTTCCCAATCCCTAAATCCTTATTGAAATTGGTATCCCAGGTGGTTCTTGAAGAATTGTCTTTTCAAAGGAACGAGACCACATGGGACCAAGTGGACCCAGTCTAGAGTAGGGGAGAAGAGTACAACAACCAATGAGTGTCCCTAACCTGGAAAATGTATGGAAATGGATCAAATAAAGAATATCCACTTAAAGGTTTGAATTGATCCAATAAGATACTAGTCTTTGGGGATGCTAGGGAAAAGTTTGATATTGAATCTAGGGCTTGGACTTTCTCACAACTCCATTGTCTAAATGGACTCAAGTTTGGAGGAGGTCTTGAGGGAAGATCACCGCAACAGAGCCTAAGAGATCAAACTTTTTGGATGGGTAGTTTATTTGGAAAATGATACCCTAGGTGACCTAACTTGGCTAGACCTGAGAAAAGGTGAAAATATATGATTTTAGGTGACCATCTCTTGGTAGATTAATGCCTTAGTCTTGAGAGAATGGATTCTATGATTAATATGAAGGAGGATCTTTGAATCCTAGTCAAGGAGGCCTCAAGATCACATCGCTAGCCCTCTAGGTCAAAGAGAAACAATCTTGCAACTTTTATACTTCGATGTACAAAGGAGATGGCTTATCAAGGTCATTTCGTTGATAGAATTACCCCTAGGATATTTAGTTCACATTGCATAACCCATTCATTGAGAGATGCTATAATAAAGACAAAATTCCACAATTTAAAGCAGTGAATGCATACAACAATTAGCCCTAAAAATAGCAAAATCCTAGTCCAATGCATATGACAAAGTAAAACAAGAATAACATTTAAAAGCATGTACTTACATGTAACATAATATATTTAACCATCCATAATTGAAAAAAGAGAAGCTCCAAGATAAGATAGACCAATACCCACACATCAAAATTCATCCATAAAGTTCCAATTCATCCACCAAGAAAAAATGTGAAATTCTCAAGAGAGAAAAGAGATCCAAATCAAAGTGATGATGAGAAAATGAACTCATATCACTTTTATTTATACACAAATTAGGAGTTCAAATTAGCCTCCTCAGCCTACATAAGCCCTCAAAATAGACTAATGTTGTAATAATTCAACTTTTGGTGACAAACCCACCAAACTAGTTCATAAGTGAAAGAATAAGCCTCTCAAGAGGTCAAATAATAATCTATGCATGTCGTAGGGCCCTCTAAGAGGCCTAATGAGGTCCATTGGTTCCACAATGAAGAATATGACCCTCAAAACCAATGGACAAGGGGTTGGCCCCTTGTAATAACCTATGGTGCTCCAAATGACATGCAGGGGCACACAAATATCCCCATGGGTATGAAAACAAATCGAAGATGCTTGTAGATTACCTACAAGGGCTAAGATGATGGTGTAGGTGATGCCATATCATTATGGAAGTCTTGGATCATTTTCCAAGAGCATAGTGCAAATATGGGGCCAGCTGGGCATGATGGATCAGGTCCATCTTCCTCGTCCAATAAGTGAACCACAGGCAATATTTGAATGGCTGTGGGGATCCATGGAGTGCTATTTGCTACTGTGGAGGCCCGTGGCTCTTAGTGCACACCCTACATGTGCCAATGTAGCCCTATGGAGGATTAGGACCCCGCATAGGGAGACCAAACCCAAGGTGGAGACCATATGCAAGCGTGCATAAGATCTAATGCGTCCCCTAGCCTTCCAGTACAACAAGTCATTACAGAAATCAAGTAAATGAGCTTACCAATCATGGACCTTAGATGTGGACTTCATAATGTCTTGCCCTTCCATAATGGGCTTCATAACGTGCCAATGTCCCTTAAAATCCAAATGGGGTTAACTGAGAATCCTATTAGGCGGTTTCCACTTCTAAAAGGGATAATATACTCAAGGTACACACTTCAAAGGTGGTGGAATGTGACAGATAGGTGAATGAAATAGGGGATGAGAAGGGGAAGCCTTGGGCCACATGCTGGGGTACATGGGTAGCTAATAAAAGGGAAGCTCACACTTGGGTTTATAATATATAGGAGGGGGAAATCGCGGTCCATGAGGTGCCATCGACCTTGATTTTTCCACCCTTCTTTATATGCTTTTTGCATTTTTATTATTTTCTTTGATTAACTGCTTGAGGCTCAAGGGATAAGGGCATTATGGATAAGATATAGTAGTGAATACCCCCTTTTAAGGTAGGGTGGTTCATCGCCCACTAGGAGTTGAGACGATATTGGGTTCCTATATGATGAGGGAGGTTCATAGAACTTGTAGAAACCAGGGTGATGGCCATGATGACGGGGTAGAGCGCATGTATTGGATTTTTCCCACGTGCTAAATGTGTTTGTCCCGACAATCGTTTTCATTTTGTGGTACATTTTCCTGTTGAATGTGGAAAAATATGCTTTTATCTTTCCTTTTAGCTGCATCAACCTCTGAGCTTCATTTTAGGCCATGACCCAATGTGTGGGCAAGTGGAAGGGGAAAGTTATTCCTATGTGGATTGAGTGGAGGAATGTGGACCCAGGTGGGATAAATGATGAATGGGGTGATAATGAGTGGAAAGAGGGTAGTATAAGTAGATAAGGGCGCGAGACCACACAACCGAAATCATATTTTCTTATGAAATACCATCCTTAGAGACAAATGGTTAGTAAAAGAGATCCCACGTGACTAGAATCCAAGGTTAATACCTAAAAGGGGTTTGGGGGAAAGGAACGTAAACCTAGCCCATTCTTTCTGCCAAATCCCCCCATTAATCCATTCCCAAAAGTGTCCATGATAAGAAAATTAAAACACTCAATTTCCAAATGGCAAGGCATGCCTTTAAGTTTGGGAGGCCCACCTTCAAACATACAATCTTGGAATATGGGCGAGGGACCACATGGATGGCTCAAGTGGTGAAGAAATGGCACTACGAGGTAACTGATGGATGTAAGGGACTGCTAGATGCCAACTGAGGACCATCTTGGAGATTTTTGTATCCTAGGGATATAACCCACAAAATGGTGGGTAACATCTGGCTCCAACTAAGACGTGATCTCTCGAAAAAGTGGGCGAAACTACTTGAACGAGAGGTCACGAGAACTCTAACAATCCCTTGGTTACCGTAGCTCTATCACCTGCACATATAATAGATTAAAAAAAACACGGGGCAACATGCTTTCACGACGTCTCATGATCACACATGCTATATGTTAGGCCATAAAATCAACAGAAAATAAAAGATACAAATATGAACCTATCTACCATGAGAAATATCATATTATGTTAATTCTAATGCAAAAATGGGCATGCAATGCATCCTACCCTAACATGCATATTACAAAATTATTATTAGGTGTAATCATAAACCCAGTGCAACCAACATATCATTAAGTCAATATGCCTGCATATATGATTACTCATACAGGAAATCCCAAAGCGAATGCAAACCCAAAAACATGGAGGATGTTGCAGGTAGGAGGTGGGAAAATATGATGCCCACACGTGGGTGATTATGCGAGAAGATGTAAGATATTCCATGAGATCTTCTCTTACAACCAAAATATAGAGATGTTGACAACCAAGCTCATAAACTTTTGATGGATGGCAACCTATGACATATCACTTCCACCACTATCCTTATTATTTACATAATGACTTATGGCCTTCATCGAGTTATGATTAGTAGGAAAGGGAGGCTGACGAGATGGAGAAGTAGGTTTCACATGATGATTTCACTAGAGAGGGGAGACTATGGAATGATTAAAACCTTGAGGGAGCATCCAAGGAGGAAAAGTATAATCAATGAAGGGATTTTCTATTAGGATATTTTGACACATAGGAAATAGTTAAGTATAACTTGGTCTAGCGTATGTTTAGGTAAAGTGTGTTTCTTTACTATGTATTTTTTATAACTTACAATCCGACAGTCACGATATGTTCTAGACATGAAGTGGTCCGATGGTTCATTCTCTCCTCGGTATTATCGACACTTGATCCGTGGCTTAACACCCGATTGGTCCATGATCTATATTTAAAGAGCACGAAGGGTCATTTGTAAGGTGACCATTCATGAGAGAAGCTTATGTAAATTTTCTTTCTTTTACATTATTAAATTGCCTGAAGTGGCCGCGATGGCTAAGGCCGTGGACTGTTTCCCTCTTTGAGGGTTTTAACCACGTTAAGAAGATTGGTGTACTGATCTGTGATCTACTTGTGAGCGATGTCCTTTGGTGTTCTATTTAAGGAACTTACTTTGTAAATTCCTACATGGTATTAGAGCTATTCGAGGGCCGCATCCATTGGTGATCCAAATCCGAAGCCAGTACAATTGCATTTGACTGTTGTTTCCTAGATCTACTATTTCTGACCACTTTCGGGTTGAAAAGATTGCTCTATTGTATTAGGAGCATATGTTCCAGTGAGGAACCCCTTTCATTTCACGCAAAAAAGGTTTTTGGTAGCCCTAGCTATGTCATTTTTAAGATCTAGAGGTATATAGTCTTTATTTGCAATTACAATTATTTATCTCTATGTTTATTTCAGTTTATAGTTCTCTGTAATGTTTTTATTAGCGGATCTATACCTTTCATTTATGCGTATGCTCTTTGCCCCGTGACTCTGTGCGATCTGGGCAAACCAAAAACAGAAAGAAATGCTTTTTCTCATGTGTATGCTCTTTTCCGTTGCGCCTTAGTGTGATCTCGGGAAATCAGAAACATTGAGGAAAATATTTAGTTTCTAGTCAAACCTAACTTTAAGCCATAAGACTTAGATTTCTTTTGCATGTTTGTTTTGGGTTGTGTGGTTTTTTTTTTTTTTGTAGGAAAAAATATGTTTTTCAAGTAAGCACGCACTCTAAAACTTTAGTGAAAAAAAAAAAAACCTTCCTCCTTTCGAAAATTTACTAATTTTATTTACTAGCCCACTTGGTCCAAAGTTACTTTATGAGAATAGAGGTCTTGGGTTCAAATCTTTCTTTTTGTTGAGTTACTTTTTTCAAAAAGCACATGCAACTTATGTTTTAAAGTTACTTTATGTAAACTTATTCTCACCCATTATAAAAAGTGACTCACTTATATTTCCGAAGTCACTTTATCTTTTATTTAAGTTACAATTTAGTGAGTAGTTCATAAAGTACCATTGAAAAAGTAACTTTCACTTATTTATAAAAGTCGGTCACATAAAGAAATATTTTTTTAAAAAGTGAGCTAATTAGATTAAGTTTGGAAGGGAGGGGGGGTTTAAATATAACATTATCATTCACTTCCCAACATTCAAGTAGTTTGTCAATATCTTCAACAGCTTTTCTTCAAAAAGCCACAACTTTTTCATCCAGAAGCTATTTTTAGAGCCGTTTTTTTAATCAGCCTACTTTTTCGATATCTTTCCATTGGAACACTTAGTGTCAACATCTTAAAATTTAGTTTCTTTAAAAATGGAAAGTGCACGCCTATTTATTCTTGACAACACCAGCTACTTCCAATGGTTGTCCTACATTGTGGATTTACTTCGAAGTAAAGGTCTTTATAGAATAGCCTCAAGCCAATAATCTAAATCTAAATATGGAGATAAGGTAGCCAAATGAGAAAATAAGCAAGATCAAGCACATGGGTTGATAGGGATGTCTATTTCTCCAAACCTTAGATTCCATATCGCAGAACTTGATACCGCTGATGAAGCAATGAAACAACTCAATAAAGTTTTTGGAATTAAAAATGAAATTAGAGCCCATCATCTCGAAAATGAGTTTCTTACGTTGGACCCCAATAATTTTTCTTCCGTTGAATATTTTTTATCCAAGTTCAAGACCCTTAGACTTCTCTTGGAAGGTGTTAAGGTTACGAAAGAAGATGGTAGCCTTATCTATTCCATTCTTACTAAGTTAGGACCAACCTACTCCGTGTTTGTTTCCACCTTCCATTCTACTAGAGAAGCCTTTATGTCTCAAGGACAAGCCTACAAGTCCCCCTCTTTTGATGCCTTTTGTGATTCTTTAATAAGAGAACAAGAAAAACTCTTACATCTTAATACTGGAAACTCTTCTAAGAAATCCTTAGCAGCCCAACAGTAACCAAATTCAAAGAATCCTAAGAAGAAACATCCTAAAAAGAATGGTCCTAAACCAAACAAGGGTCCTAACCAATTTCAGTTTCAAAATGATAAAACAAATAAAAACAAAGGGAAGAAGACTGATAGACATTGCAACTTTTGTAATCGTGATGGCCACTTAGAATCCAAATGCTTTAAGAAGATGGAAGCTTTGGAAACAACAATGAATACGCATAACATCCATTTGGAGCACTCTTTAACTTCAACTTCATCTTCAAGAATAACACTTTCTGCATGTAGTTGTCAAACATCTCGGTCTGGTTATGCACTAATTTTATTTTCTTCTTCTCATTCTCATGAGTATTTCATTGATTCTAGAACTTCTTATTACATGGCAAAAAACAAAGCCACATATTCTTCTTTAAATGATTGTAACACCAAAAAACTTTCTACATGTGGTTTTCAAACATCTCGGTCTAATTATGCACTAAATGTATCTTCTTCTTCATTCTCATTAACGTCTCATTGATACTGGAGCTTCTTATTACATGGAAAAAAACAAAGCCACATTTTCTTCTTTAAATGATTGTAACACCAAAAATATATATGTTGGTGATGATAGATTTCTTAGTGTTGTAGAGACTGGAACTATTCATCTAGACAATGGTCAATTTAATGATGTATTATGTGTTCCTACCTTATCCTGCAACCTTCTATCTGTATATCAGATAACTCATTTAGGTGAAGGTAAAATCGTTGAATTTTCACCTCATGATGTTGTAATTAAGGACCTAAGAGATCCTAGACAAATTTTAGCTATTGGCATTGCTGATGATTCTATAAGGTTGTATAAGTTTAACAACTTTGGGTCATCAACTCTTCTCTCGGTATTTGTTGCTCATAATGATGAAATGCACAAACTTTGGCATGAGCGATTTTGTCACTTAAACTATCGCTCCTTTCAAAATATATGTAAAGAAAATATGGTGACAGGTCTTCCTATGGTATCTTACAGAGATGGTGTTTGTTCCGAATGTGTACTCAGGAAACATCATCAAGATAGTTTTGAAAAACATTCCTCTTGGAACGCCTCAACCCCTTTATAGCTTGTGCATAGTGATTTATGTGGTCCACTTCTAGTTGTTTCATTCTATGGCTACAAGTATTTCTTAACTTTCATTGATGATTTCTCCTGACGCACTTGGGTATACTTCTTAAAATTCAAGAGTGAATTTTTTAATATGTTATTGGCCTTTAAGGTCTTTGTTGAGGAACAATCTGAACATCAAATTCTTAAGTTGAGATCTGATAATGGTGGAGAATATGTTAACAACAAATTCATCAAATTTTGCACTAAGCATGGAATTTAATTGCAACATACTGTTCCATATACTCCACAACAAAATGATGTAGCTGAAAGGAAGAATCACACCTTAAAAGAAATGGCTAATTATATGCTTCAATCTAAAGGACTTAGTCTTAAATTTTGGGCAAAAATAATTAACTGTGCAAATTACATAGTAAATTGCACTCCTACTAAGGCTTTAAAGAATATCACTCCAGAAGAAGCATGAAGCTCAATTAAACTAGATGTAAGTCACTTTTGTGTTTTTGGAAGTGAATCATGGACCCATATTCCAGATGAGAAACATAAAGCCTTAGAACCCGTGAAAAATGTAATTTTGTTGGATATTTTGAAGATGTCAAAGAATATAGACTTGTTCAACCTAAATCCAAAAATGTTATCATTAGAAGAGATGTAAAGTTTACTGAAAATATATCGGCCTACGAGCCTAGCTCGGTGGATGTGCCACCTCTCTCTATCCCTTCTACTTCTGAAAATATTTATTCTTCAGATGATGACAATGAGGATGAAAATCCTCCCCCAACTTCTAGGGATCCTCCTTCAGCTCCTCATCTTCCAAAATGGGTCCATGCTACTCGGAATGCAACAGGTGCTCTTGCAGGTGATCCTATAGATCATCGTCGTACACGTTCTCAGTTTGATAGAGCCTCTTCTTTACTGGCTCAAGCTTCAGTGAATTATGAGCCTCACACCTTTGCAGAAGATTCAAGCCATCCAAATTGGGACGCAACTATGAATGAAGAATATTGTTCACTATTAGAAAATGATACAGGGGACCTTGTTCCTCTTCCAAAGGGACGAAAACTTTCTAGATGAAAATGGGTTTACAGAACCAAGTTTGGATTAGATGGAAAAGTTGATAAACATAAAGCTCGTCTTGTTGCTAAGGGTTTTTCACAAGTTGAAGGCATTGACTATACTGAAACCTTATCCCCTATTGCCAAAATGAACTCTATCCTCCTTGTTCTTTCCCTTCCTGCCTCTTTCAAATGGGAGCTCCATTAGATATATGTTTAATTTGCCTTCTTGCATGGGGACTTAAATCAGAAGTCTACTGCAGGCTATGTATTCACTCTTGCTTCTGGACCTATTACATGGGCTTGTAAGAAACAAAGTGCCATTTCCATTTCTTCAGCAGAAGCAGAGTATCGTGGCACCGTAGAAGCTAGTAAGGAAGCCTTGTGGCTTTGTCAGATCTTGTCAGAGTTTTATTTTCAGCAGCAACATCCGACTACACTTTGGTGTGATAATCAAAGTGTCATTCAAATATGCAAATATCCAGTCCAACATCAGCACAACAAACACATTGAACTACACATGCACTTCATTAGAAAGTTCATTCATGACCATGTTCTTGAAGTGCAATATTGTTCAACCAATGATCAAGTTGCAGACATCTTTACAAAGGCTCTCATAGAGGTGAAGTTTATTAAACTTTAATTTATGGTTGGATTTCAGGAAGTTGTCACTAAGGGGGGATAGGTCTAATGCCTCCTTCCTTCTCCTATTGTGTCATCTTTTTACATCCTTCAATCCTATCCCAAGTTATTCTTAAGGGGGGGATGTTAGGATATTCCGACACATAGGAAATAGTTAAGTATAACTTGGTCTAGTGTATAGTTAGGTAAAGTGTGTTTCTTTACTATGTACTTTTTGTAACTTACAATCCGACGGTCACGATATGTTCTAGACATGAAGTGATCTGAGGGTTCATTATCTCCTCGGTATTATCGACATTTGATTCGTGGCTTACCACCCGATTGGTCCATGATCTCTATTTAAAGAGCATGGAGGGTTATTTGTAAGGTGACCGTTCATGAGAGAAGCTTATGTAAAATTTATTTCGTTTACATTAGTAATTGCTTGAAGTGGCCGCGTTGGCTCAAGCCGTGGATTGTTTCCCTTTTTGAGGGTTTTAACCATGTCAAGAATATTGGTGTACCGATCTGTGATCTCTTTGTGAGTGGTGTCCTTTGGTGTTCCATCTAAGGAACTCACCCTATAAATTCCTACATTTTCCTTGACACTATACTCAGGAGGGGGAAAGGCTCATAGTTACTTGAGATCATATGACCATGGGTGAGGGAATCACTTGATGAGGACTCAAGATGATGACCAATAGGAAAAAGGGAGAAAGAAGTATTGTATTGAATGGGTTTGGCTTTCCCAAAATAAAAATTTAGAGGCTCGAGTGATTTGAACATAGAAGCATACTTAAGAGAAGTGGGAGCCTTATCAATTTCCTTAGTATCAAAGTTTGGGTCTCTCCTAAAAGGAAAATTGATCACTTCCAACTGCCCCTATTTAAGAAAATGAAAATGAAGATTCTCCTTTCTAAGGGTATCAATGGGTATGTCATCATAAAATGTGTCTGAGGGGAAAGGAAGACCAATCTCATCCTCATCCTCCTTGTCAGTGTTGTAAATGGGAACACAATCAAATAGAGGACCATCAATTTCCCATTTCTCCTTTTCAATGTGGAAATAATCTTCAATGCCATCTTCCAAAGGGCTAATGGGGTCATCCTTTTCAAGGTTTTCAAAAGAGGATTCATTGAGATTAATATCCTTGAGAAAGGTGAGGTTGGTCTCAATTTCACTTTCCATAAAATCATCCTTCCCAGCACATGTGTCCTCAAATTCATAATTTTCATCATGTGGACCCAAGGAGGACTCGTCTTCTTGTTCATTACCTAGATTCTCAATGTTTTGATGATGCTCGATGAAAGCTCCCTCTTTGATGCTTAATGCAGGGTGTACTTGAAAATGTCTAAGAAAGCCATCAACAAACTCTCCAATCAATGAAATGCTTCTAGGTTCATGATCATGCAACCATGAGTTGTGACCACCAAGAGATCCCATGAACAATAACATGAGAACGTCTTGGTGAAAAACCTTCTCTCTTGAAGTATGTGCATTAAATATTTCTATGTGATCATTGCGGAGAGTGGATCACCATCAAACAAGGGCACCCCAGGTACCATCCTTCTTGCGACATGATTAGGATGCCTAGGGATGCTGACAATGTGCAAAGTAGGAAATTTATCAAAGAAAGACAACCTATTAAAGATATACATGAAAAATATGTAAGAGTTGCTAGGGTGAAATTAAAGATGCCTAAAAAAATGCTTGCTTCACCCTACAAGCATCGACCTTAAAGTTCAATGAAGAACTAGGGCTTTGTTCTTCCAATGGAGTCGCTAATAATGATATGTCAATATATTGTATCAGGAACAAAACGCATGTTTTGAGTCCCGACAATGACGCCAAAATGTTACCGCTTAAACTAGTAGGAGACTTAAGGGGGATCCCTAAAGGGAAAATTCTAGGCTAAGGGTAACAAATGGAGATTTATCCTCGTGTCACCTCAGCGAAGGCTCCTTTCTATTTATGAAATTTCATTGATGGGAGGAGATCCAGTATATTGTGGAGTCACAGATGAAGGATAAGTCAATGAAAGCATGTAGAGTGACCCAAACAATCCCTTTCCTGGAGGAGTTAGGAGTATAGAGCTTGCTTGCTTTCTAAGCAAGGTACAATGTCTTTTAGGGAAAGGAAGTGAAAATTTAAAGGTTCGATTTATGGGATATGACTTGTGAAGGAATTTACCAGTCCCTAAAGTCCTTATTGAAATTGGCATCCCAGATGGTTATTGAAGAATTGTCTTTTCAAAGGAACGAGATCACATGAGATCAAGTGGACCCAGTCTAGGGTAGAGGAGAAGAGTATGGCAACCAATGATTGTCCCTAACCTAGACAAGGTATGGAAATGGATCAAAGAAAGAATATACACTTAAAGGTTTGAAGTGATCCAATAAAGTACTAGCCTTTGGGGATGCTAGGGAAAAGTTTGATCCCGAAGTTAGGGATTGGCTTTTATCATAACTCCAATGTTGGAATGGCCTCAAATTTGGAGGAGGTCTTGAGGAAGGACCAAAACAACAGACCCTAAGAGATCAAAATTTTTGGATGGGTAGTTTGTCAGGAAAATGATGCCCTAGGTGACTCAACTTGGCTAGACCTGAGAAAAGGTGAAAATATATGATTTTAGGTGACCACCTCTTGGTATATCAGTGCATTAGTCTTGGAATAATGGATTATATGATGAATATGAGTGAGAATCTTTGCTTCCTAGTCAAAGAGGCCTCAAGAGCACTTCGCTAGCCCTTTAGGTCAAAGAGAAGAAATCTTGCAGCTTTTATACTTCTATGTACAAGGAAATGGCTTATCAAGGTCAATTCATGATAGAATTAGCACTAGGAGATCTTTTTCACATTACATGACCCATACATTGAGAGATGTTATAATAGAGATAATTTCCACAATTAAAAGTAGTAAATGCATGCAGAAATTAGCCCTAAGAATAATGAAAAGCCCAGTCCAACACATATAACAAAGTAAAACAACAATAACATTTAAAAGGATATACGTACATGTAACATAATATATCCAACCATCCACAATTGAAAAATAGAAGCTCCAAGATAAGATAGACCAATATGCACACATCAAAATTCATCCATAAAGTTTCAATTCATCCACTAAGAAAAAGTGCGAAATTCTCAAGAGAGAAAAGATATCCAATCCAAAGTGATGATGAGAAAATGAATTGATGTCACTTATATTTATACACAATTTAGGAGTTCGAATTAGCCTCCTTGGCTTACATAAGCCCCAAAAATAAAATAATGTTCTAATAATTCAATTTTTGGTGACAATCCCACCAAAATAGCTCATAAGTGAAAGAATAAGCCTCTTAAGAGGTCAAATAATAATCTATGCATGTTGTAGGGTCCTCTAAGAGGCCTAATGAGTTCCATGGGTTCCACAATGAAGAATAGGACCCTCAAAAGCAGTGGACAAGGGGTAGGCCCCTTGTAATAACCTGTGGTGATCCAAATGACATGTGGGGGCACACAAGTATCCTCATGGGTCTCGAAACAAATCAAAGATGCATGTAGATCGCTTGCAAGGGCTAGGATGATGGTGTAGGTGATGCCACATCATCTTGCAAGTTCTGGATCATCTGCTAAGTGCATGGTGCAAATCTAGGGCCAATTGGGCATGATGGTTTAGGTGCATCTTCCTCGTCTAATAAGTGAACCACGAGTAATCTATGAATAGATGCAGGGATCCATGGAGTGCTATCTGATGCTGTGGAGGCTCATAATTCTCAACGCACACCCTACATGTGCCAATGCAGCCCTCTAGAGGATTAGGCCCCATATAGGGAGACTAAACCTAAGGTGGAGACCATTTGCAATCCTACATAAGATCCAATGTGTCCCCTAGCCTTCCGGTACAACAATTCATTAGAGAAATAGAATAAATGAGCTTACCAATCATGGACGAAAGGTGAGAAATTCTTAATGACATGCCCTTCCACAATGGGCTTCGGGATGTGCCAATGTCTCTTAAACTCCAAATGTGGTTAACCAAGAATCATATTAGGTGGTTTCCACTTCCAAAGGGGATAATATAGTCAAGGTACATCCTTCAAAGGTGGTGGCATGTGACAGATAGGTGAATGAAGTAGGGGATGAGAAGGGGAAACCCTGGGCCACATGCTAGGGTGCAGGAGTAGCTAATAAAAAGGAAGCCCACACTTGGGTTTATAATATATAAGAGGGAGCAATCGTGGTACATGAGGTGCCCCGGCCTTGATTTTTCCACCCTTATTTATATTCCTTTTGCCCTTTTATGATTTCTTTGATTAATTGCTAGGGGCTCAAGGGGTAAGAGCATGATCGATAATATCTACCAGTGAATACCCATTTTTAAGGTAGGGCGGTTCATTGCCCACCCATGGTTGGGACGTTCATGCATTCCTATATGATGAGGGAGGTTCATAGAACTTGTAGAAACCAGGGTGATGGCCATGATGAAGGGGTAGAGCTCATGTATTAATTTTTTCCCACGTGCTAAATGTGTTTTTCCCGACTATATTTTTCATTTTGTGGTACATTTTCCTGTTGAATGTGGCCAAATACGCTTTTATCTTTCTTTTTGGTTGCATCAACCTCTGAGCTTCATTTCAGGCCATGACCCAATGCATGGGCAAGGGCAAGGGGCACGCTAGCCTTATGTGGACCTAGTGGAGGAATTTGGAACCAAGTGGGAGAAATGATGAATGAGGTAATAATGAGTGGAAATAGGGTAATATAAGCAAATAAAGGAGCAGGACCACGCAACCAAAATCGGGGTTTCGCATGAAATACCATCCCTAGATCCAAATGGTTAGTAAAAGAGATCCCATGGGACTAGAATTCAAGGTTAATACCTAAAAGGGTTCTAGGGGACAAGAGCATAGACCTAGCCCATTATTTCCGTTGAATCCCCCCATTAATCCATGCCCAGAAGTGTCCATGATAAACAAACTGCAATACTTAATTTATGAATGACAAGGCATATCTTTAGGTTCAGGAGGCCCAACTTCAAACATACGATCATGGCAAATGGCGCGAGGGATCACATGTCTGGCTCAGGTGGAAGAGAAATGGCAGTACGAGCTAGCTGGTGGCTGTTGGTTGTCAGCCAAGGACCATATTGGAGAAAAAGATTCTCCTAGGGATATTACCCACAAAATGGTGGGTAACAGGTTCAGAACAAAAAATCTAGTTCAAATTGGTGGTTCAATGGAAATATATCTTTAGAGCCGCTGTAGTCTGGTTTTACTTTTTACCAAGTTGTATTTGCTCAAATTATCTTCCTTTTTTGTTAACTACTCCCCATTCTTGGCAATAGAACCAATAAATTCAAATGCTCAACAGATCTTTTGCCAAGGTTAACAATAAATTTATTTTGTTGCACGGCCCTTTGTTTTTCTACATGACGATGCCTTCTAATTAACTATTTCAAAATATCCATTTTAATATATTACTCTTATAGACCTAGGCAATGGAAGCTCCAACCCTCCTCTCCTCTCTTTTGGTGCCCACTGGCCACATAATAACAAAGAGTTTGTTATTTTTTTTAGCCATGGTAAATTGTTAATTTTTTGTTGATTAATTTAGGTAAGGCTCTCATATTAGAAATTGTAATTACTCCCATGTGCATGTGATGCATGAAGTGAGTAGAAGTGAGTAATTGAGTTGAGTTGACTTAAGTCAGTTTGATATTAGAAGTTCAAGTTTATTCTATATTTGGAAATATTAAATTTAATGAATATTTGCATATTGAAGTGAGTTTTAGTTGAGTGGTTAGTTAAAAAGTATAAATACCTTATATTGAGTTCATTCTAATAAAGTCAAATTTGTGTCATCAATAGAAGAGAAACCACTCCTATTAGAAGTGAGTAATTGAGTTGAGTTGACTTAAGTGAGCCCAATATTAAAGTTCAACTTCATTCTATATTTGGAAAGATTTAATTTAATTGATGTTTGCATATTGAAGTGAGTTTTAGTTGAGTGATAAGTTAAAAAGTATAAATACTATATATTGTGTTCATTCTAATAAAGTCAAATTTGTGTGATCAATAGAAGAGCAACCACTCCTATTGTTTGTTTGTGAGTCAATTTGTAACAATGTTTGGAAAAATCTATTTGTGTATGTGAATCTAAGGAAGACCAAGCATCAATTCTCATAGCTACCACTATAACACCAAGAGTACATCCAACAACCTGCAAAGAGATATACTAATTTCTTATGATTTTGGCAAGAGCCGAGACTCCAGCGAGTAGGGAGTCTACTCCTTGAGCCACATATCATAACAAGACAATATGCCAAGAGGCAAGACTCCAGTGAGTAGGGAGTCTACTCCTTGAGCCACATATCATAACAAGATAATATACTCAATGTGATTTGAACCCTGACCTCGTGGATTTCACCCAATAAACCTAGCCACCTCATTACATGTATGCATGTGAATTGTGATTAAAACATTCTGTTAAAAAAACAGCTGCAACTGCCGTGAACCACTATTCGGCATCATAGAAGAAGTCCACCTACCAAGAAGTGTCCATCCAATGTTCGACTTCAAAAAATTATTAGCAAAGGTTGTTTTTTGAGCTATTAAAAGAAAGGTGAATGTTGGTATAAAGGTTAAAATTACGTGCACAAGTTTATAGATTTATGTTAAAGAACGAAGGCAACTTTAGATACTTTTATTTGAAAGGGATTCAAAATTTTTATTCGAAAGGGTATGATATAGTATTAAAAGTTATAAAAGAATGTTTTTTATATTATTAAAAGGTGCATGATATAAAAAGAATTATAAAGAAACCTTTAAAAATCCAGTTATTTTTTATTAAAAGAGAATTAAAAAGTAAAAAGATTTATTTGAGTTTTAGGGATTTTGTAGAGGTTCGTGGTCTATAAAGTTTTTTTGTTGGGTTAAGTATGAAGATTGTGTCTTAACGGTATATATTAAAAATTATATATATTTTTTGGGTTATATGGGAATATAAAAAATTAATTTTTTTTATTTATTATTATTATTATTATTTTTTTTAGACTATATGGAAAGAACACTGGTTGGTAAGATTGAAGTTGATAATGATCTGTTTGCATCAGAGGTTGAGACATTTAAGTTTGAGAATGACAAAGAGAGTTTGTCATATGAAGTAATGGTTTGTAGAGTTGAGAGTGCATCTCTCGTGAATCTAGTAGCAGTTGATGAATTTGGTGAAGTTGAAACTATTAATGAGCACATGCTCGGATATCCCCCAATAGAGTGGATGAGAATTATGCTGATGTTAACTTTGATGAAGACAATTTAAGTGGTGATGAATGGTTGCACATGATGCACATAAATCTCTTATTGATATGTTGTTATTTTGTGAGAAAAACCCACTTGTGTCTGTAAGCCAAATGGACGACAACCTGTTTGCAACAACAAAGGTTAGTAAAGGGGTGGAAGAGAAGGTAAAGATGGAAGATGATGTAAAGGCAGAGGTAGAGAAGGAAGAGGAAGAGGAGAAAGCTCTCACTGTGGAGCATAATGAAGGTGTTTTTAACATTGCTTTTGAGTGTGTAGGTAAACAAGATAGCAGTCCATCTGAAATAGAAGATGAAGAAAAAGATGCATGACAAGGATAGAAGTTTCCGAAGATGAAGAAGAAAGCATTGAAACAATCTTTCAACAATGGAGTCAATAAGAGATCAGATTCGACTATCAAGAAATATGGTAGAAAGAAGATGAGGAATATGAAGTGCAAGAAGCAAAGAAAATAATACAATTTGAAAATGAAGAGTTGTGACAACCTTTGAAAAGGAAGCTATAGAAGGCAATCTTAGAACTAATACAAATAAAGTCAAAGAAAAATTACAGTAGCCACAAGTGAAAAATGGAGAGATCAGTGGAGCAGAATATAAGTGAAGAATGGAAGCATCAGTAGCATAACAGGTGTACACTAGCAACTTACCCCAATAAAGAATGGAGAAATCAATGCAGTAGAATACTCAATCACATAAAGCAAAGGAGTGTCAATCCAATCTAAAAATGGATTGACATCAACAAAGTGGTTGCTGACACGCCTCCCATTTTGAAATAAACTAACTATCCAAAATAATTGCTACAGTTATCCTACTCTACTTAGGCACTTATAAATTCTTGGCTGTATCCCATCATTTCCAGACAACATTCATATTCATATTTGCTCATAATATATCAATCTAATCATGGCTCGTTTTTCATCTACTCTTGTCCTCACACTGTTGTGTGTTGCAACCTTAATTTGTATGAGGGATCAAATTTCTTGAGGTAAAAAATTCTTTTCGAGTGAAAGGCTTGAAAAAAATTACATCTCAAGAGATTTGATTCCTCTTTGACCTTACTAGGTTTGTGATTAAATTATATTATATATATATATAATATATATATATCTTCGCATCAAAGCGCTAGAACTAAATGCAACAGAGTTGTACAAATTTAAATATATTAGGTCACAGTCATACACATTTAATAATGGATTATTAAGCAACTAGAGGGATAAATTCTTGAGGCTACAACTCTTTTTGAGTGAAAAGCTTGAATTTTCGTTTTGCATATCAAAGAGATTTGATCTTCTCTACGTTCTAGTTTTGTGATTAAAATGAAAATATATTAAATATAAAGAGACATCACAAGATAGATCTATAAATATTTCACTATAAAATTTATATTTCTTACTGCCTATACATATACAAGAGATTACTTTAAATGTTTTCCAACTTAAGAATTTATATTTCTAATTATAATTATATATTAATATATAATATAATAACATACAAATTAAAAATCATTAATATTTATAAAACCACATTCTTTATATTTAAATGTTCTTTTTTTTATTAATATAACATCAAAAAATATAATCGTAAATATTTTTTTTCTTATTAAATAATTTTATTAATCTTGTATTTGAAATATTTTATTTATTATCATTTCTTATTTTTAATTATTAATAATATTTTGCAAATGTTACATATTCATTTTATATTAAGAATCAAATAAATTTTACATTTAAAACTTTCATAGTTTTTTTTAATAACTCCTATTTTTTTTGTATCAACATGTTATACATGGTCTAAATATAACATGTTTGATATTGAAATAAATTAATTAACATCGATATTAAATAATTTATTTGTAGTTGTATTGAAATAATTGATCTTGCATTTATCTAAATTTTGTATTAAAATATTTATCAAAAGTATAAAAAATTATGCATCTTCCTCACACAATAAAAAACGAAAATATAATGTTTTCTTTTATTTTTAATTACTTTATCTCTTTGTGAAATTAATATAAAATTAATAAAAAATAATGTTACTTTACATGGACATTGAAATATTTTATTTGTGGCAGAGAATGAGAGTGAAATATTTTTATCATATCTCTTTTCAACTGAGTTGTAATATAGTAAGAATAAGGTTACTGATGTTTTATAATATTTTTAGTTAAAACTAATTAAATATGTATATTCATTTTTATTTTTTATTATAGCTAAATTTTCTTTGTTAGAGAGTATTTTGTTGTTATTTTAAAAATGAGACATGTCAATTCCATGTTGAGCATGAGTGGAATCACACATTGCCCTCATATTGGGTTGTAGAATACACCTCTCATGCAATAAGCAAGTAATTTATTTTATTTTTCTTTAAACCATGGTTTTAAAGTAATTTAGACAAGTTCAAGAGCAAATTTTTAATTGCTACTATATATATATATATTAAACCATGGTGTTGGAGTAATCTAAGCAAGGTCTAGGATCAAATATTTTGACTACCATTATGACACCAAAAGTATATCTAACAACCCACAAGCCAGATATACTAATAATTTATGCCCCTAACACCAGCCAAGGCATCTCGACTCCACTAAAGTGGAAATCTATCCTAAGGGTCACCTACTATTCAAGCATTATCACAATGGGCCAAACATGTCCCTTAAAAATGAACCCAGGTGAATGGGAATGTTAGAATTATGCTACCTTTAGAATTGGTTGGAGTTTGTTGAGATATTCTCTTAACCTCTATCTCCAAGTTTGGAATAAGTTGGATTTGACAACACTTATAGAAATGTATTGTATATGGGTTTGTTGATGTAATAATAACTGAAATTATTTTCTCTCTACCTGAATCTTTCCAAATTGGTATCAGAGCACACATCCTTATATTTAAATCCCTTACTGAAGGGCAAAAAAATATATGTAATATTAATTTGTTGTAGATTAGATTAGATGTGGGAAAATTTCGATGTGTTCTTACGTGTTTAATTTCATGGATCTGTGAGTAATGGATGTGTTGAACTACGTAAACTCATCTAAATCGAGGTAGAAACAATGCTTGAAACTTGCACCATCTCCATTCATTACCATTTACCTCAAAATTATAAATCCCTTTGTGTGCATAAGAATTGATGTGATCTATTCACGGTATTCGACCTTGTGAGATCGTGCCATGGTGGAAGCAAGGGGTAGGGTGTTTCATTGTATTGGGCCACATTGGACATAAAATTACATGGGATATAAAACATCCACTATACAAACCTTAGCTTCTGCGGACATGATTGAAGCATCGGTAGGAGATGACTCTAATGGGATAATTAGTGTATTATTTTTGCTACTTAAATATTTCCTCCATATGCCAGTAGGACTCTGTTGCTTCAACCAATTTCTTCTCTTCTAATCTCTTAGTATTTCTCTTTTTATTGTATATGCGGCATAACACCCAATCATCCAACTGCCATCACAGAGATTTCATGAATGTTGTGTTGTGCGTTTAAATATTTTTAGAGCAAATTCTCACCACATTGCAACTGGTTTAATTCCAGTTGCAAAGGGGATTATGTTTACTTCACCATGGTTCATTCAATAAACATTACAATTCATATACCTAGTCTCGAATTATGGCATTCGATCAAAGAACTAGGTGCTTCTTCTTTTTGCGATGCTCAAGATTCTTTTAAGCCTGTGGCGGTTCAATTCATTTTGATTAATTTGTATAATAAATTTATTTTTTTTAAACGTGTATGATGAATAACCAATTATATATGAGAATAACATAATTTAATTTGGTGGTTCTTGACATTCTTTAGTGCTAGAAGAACACATCACTATTTTAATTATGTCTATAGTATGTCATAAGATAACAATTCCTATTGTACTTCGCTGCTCCAAGAACAATGATTACTAGTTATATTTGTGTGTTTATGAGCTTGTGAACATGAAAAATGTCAATTTGTATGATTAACTATTCGATACATTCCATATCTAGATTACTTTTCTATATAATTGCAAAAGTAGTAGTTTTCTATTTTTTTTATAGATGGAATGTAGAAATTACGATGTAGATATGCAGCTGCTTATGAAGTTTTAATCAAAATCATGACACAAACCTACTCTACTGCTCTACAGAAAGTAATTCATAATATAGAGCAAAAACTTTAGACATGCAATAAGAAATCACACACATGCAACACATATTTTTCCTAGGGAAAACAAACTGCAAAAAAACCCAATGACTGCTTGCATTAAATTATAAGAATAAATATGTATTACAATTGCTTTGCTCAATTGAGCACAACTTGCAAGTGCATAACCTATCTCTCTGCTCACTGAAAGGCTCTGACCCAGACTTAGTCAAAATTTTCCTTTGTTTGAGATCCTATTTCCTTGCACTGTTCCTTGAGGAATTATGCCCCTATTATTTACAAAATTCCTCAAATTGATTGTACAATTCCTTTAGGATGATCATCTGACTACATGCAACACTTGTACACTCAAGACTAGTCTACAACTGATGTTACACTACCTTGGAATCTCCACCAAGCCTAGGGATCCTGAATTCTCTGCATGCACTAGCTATTTTGGGTTGATTGATTAGTTAGCTGGATGATCATTGAGTTTGACTGAAGTCCCATTGCTTAATTGACTTTCCATTAGTTCCTCCAAAAGTTGGAATTAGTTTAACTGAAAAAACTAAGATAACTGACCTTGATTGCTACAAATTAGAAATCACACATGCTGAATTAAACTCTAACTCCTCCAACTCGAATTCATTGATTAAATGGGTAACATAAGCCATGTCACATAATTTAACATCATCCAAGTTATTTTATGATGTGGAAATTCAAATTTTCTCAATTTAATCAAGGCAAAATCAAATTGAAAATTTGTTGCTATATTTTTCAACTCTCCCTCTCAACAAGAAAGGGATTATTAACCACCCCTATCCTACACATGTGGAATTTGAACTTCCCTCTTGACAAGGCCTTTGTGAAAATGTGAACATCTTGCTCCTATATCAGAATGCACTGTAACAACATTATCCATCTCTGCACATAGTCCCGTAAATGATGATACCAGATATCTATATGCTTGGATCGATCATGAAAAATAGGATTCTCAGAAAGTTTTATACAAATTTGATTATCATAGTAGATCAGAGTTAGATCCATCATCTGACCAAATAATCCAACAAATATCTTTCTCATCCAGATAGCCTCACATGCTACTTGACTTGTAGCATGTATTCTGCTTCTGCCGAGCTAAATGCCACACATCTTTGCTTCCTAATGTACTAGGAAACCGTTGCGGACCCAACACTGAAAATTCCACCTCATGTACTCTTTTGGTCTCATGGACTTCCCGCACAATCTGCATCTGTGAAGCCACACATCTTCACTCCCTTTGTCCGTCTATACCATAGTCCAAACTGGGTAGTGCCTCTGAGGTCTCGTAAAACATGCTTAGCTACCCTCCAAAATAATTTAGTTTTCCTAACCATAGCTTGTCTCATCTGGCTGAATGAATAACACATATCTAGTCGTATCCCTCGCATCCTACACAAGTCTCTCATCTTCCCTGGCTCTTTTTCTGGCTTCTTTGGATGGTTTTTCTTGAGTGGCTATCTCCACTCTCTACTCCTCAATTTGTGGCTGGTCCACAAGTTCTTGAGGTTCCTCCTTTGGAGCTAAAATCTCCTCTTATGGTTGGATCTAATTCTTCCTCTCAAGAGAGCACCACATCACTTTCTCCTCATCAAATTTTACATTCCTTTGCACAATTGTCATTTTGAGGGAGGGCAAGTACACACGGTAGTTGTGGGGATTTTTAGTGTAACCCACAAATAACCCAACCCCAATTCTGTTGTCATCTCTAGCTTCTTCCTTGATTCTTTTGAGACATGGAAGTATACATAGGCTCCAAAGATATTGAAGGGAGACACATCCAACTTTCTCCTCGAGAAAGCCTCCTCCTGTGTAATCATTCCCAAAATCCGATGAGGACTCCAATTCTGTAAATAGACTAATGTGTTGCATGCCTCGACCCACAGGTGTAGAGGTATACCTTCGTCATGCAACATCGCCTTCACTGCTCCCACAATTCTACGGTTCTTTCTCTCAGCCACTCCATTCTGCTGTGGGTTGTGGGGTGCTGTCAACTCTCGTCAAATGGCTTCTTTTGCACATTTTTTTTTTAAATTCATTCGACACGTACTCACCTCCATTATCGCTCTTGAGAGCCTTCACCTTCTTGCCAGTTTATTTCTTAATCATTGCCTTGAATTATATGAACTTGGAGAATGTGTCATCTTTCTTCCGTATGAAGAAGATCCAACACTTCCATGAGAAGTCATCAATAAAAATGACAAAATATTTGTGCCTTGCAGTGGAGGCTGTCGAGAAAGGTCCACATACATAAGAGTGGATCCTTTCTAGGACTACATGTGCTTTGCTGTCCCGATCATGGAATATGCATTTTGTGTACTTTCCCAAAGTATATCCTTTCCATACATCTTGCTGCTCAAGTGCTCCTTTGTGAAGATGTGTCGTTATCTGCTACATAATACTCAGGGTGCCATGATGCAAATGGCCAAGTATTCTGTGCCGAAGTTCACCGACATTGCAACTCTACACCTTATCCACCTTAGTGCTTAATGAAACACAATCCTCTACATCTAGCTTATACAAGTTCTTCACAAGAACCCCAATTTGCTTCACTTGTCCTATGGCTATGTGTCTCAGGAATGCCTTTCCTTTGCTCAAGATCACATAATAACCACGGTCTTCCAAAACTGCAACAAAGACAAGATTTTTCTTTATGTTTGGAAAGAACATGACATCCTTGAGCCCAAGGGGGGAGCCTAACTCCCTCTAAAATGTGACTGCACTAATCTCAGTCACGCTATACCTTCTGTCATCCTCCATCTCAATGTGCATCTGCGAGTCTTTTTCCTCTAGGTCAATGAAAAAGTCTCTACACCTTGTCATGTGGAACGATGCACTTGAGTCCAAGTACCAAATGCTCCCCATAACTATGTTGGCCATGCATGCAACGAGGGTAAAGTCAAGCTCGAACTGTGAAGCCAAGGCTTCACTTGCTGCTCCTCCCGAGGTCTTCTTTCTTGCCTTCTTGTGTGGACACTTCGTGGCATAATACTTGAATTCACGACAATGGAAGCATTTCTTCTTCCCCCCTTGACTCGATTCTGGTTTGGATTGGGATTTCTTCCATTTTCCCTTTTATGCATTTCCAGCGAATGCGATTTTTTCTTCATCTTCGCCCTTGGATGAAGTCCCATCTATGGTATTCCACCTTATTTCCTCCTGTATCAAATCAAACCATAAGCGCTCCCAATTCAATAGTTTCTCCCTCCCATTTATTGAATCTTGATAGCTATGCCAACGCTTGGGAAGGTCTAGAAGGGCTATGATTACCAAGTCTTCTTCAGGGATATTAACATCGACCCCGCCAAGTTCATCATGACACTGTGTAAACTTGCTCAGATACTGCGAAATTGTGTCATTCTTCTACATCTTGATACTTCAAAGTTTACCCTTGAGCACTAACTTCCTGTGGTCACTATTGTTCTTGAACAATTACGTTAGTGCTTTCCACATTGCGAACATAGTTTCTTTTTCATGGAGATTTGAGACAATGTGATCCCATACTCCTTCCAAGATTATTCTCCTCAATTTGGCTACATATTTCTTCCACTGAGCAATATTAGGGCATCAAATGCTTATGGCTTTGCAATATCTTATTTGATGTATTCTAGCAATCCATTGTCATCCAATACTGCCTCCATGCGATCCTTCCATGCAACAAAACTAGAGGTGCCTTCCAAAACGTACTCTAGCCTTAGTCCATTAAAATCCATCTTCTCAGCTACGAAGAAGTCCTGTTGCATTGAGCTCCAAAATCGAACCTCCTAAGAAAAACTTCAAATTCCTACTCTAACGTGAATCCTTCTTTGATACCATGTATAAATTACGATATAGATTTGCAGTTGCTCATGAAGTTTTAATCAAAGTCACAAGACACAAACCTACTCTACTGCTCCATGGAAAGTAATTCACAGTCTAGAACAAAAAAATTAGACATGCAATAAGAAATCACACACATGCAACAAGTATTTTTCCCGGGGAAAGAAAACTGCTAAAAACCCCAATTCTTGCTTGCATTAAATCAGAAGAATAAAGATGTATTACAATTTCTTGCTCAACTGAGCAAAACCTGCAAGTGCATAACCTATCTCTGTGTTCACTGAAAGGATTTGACTGAGGCTTAGTCAAATTTTTCCTTGCTTGAGATTCTATTTCCTTGCACTATTCCTTGAGGAATTAGGTTCCTATTATTTAGGGAATTCATCAAATTGATTGCGCAATTCTTTTAGGTTGATCATTCAACTGCATGCAACACCTGTACACTCAAGACCAGTCTACAATTGATGTTACACTGCCTTGGAATCTACATCAAGCATAAGGAACTCGAATTCTATGCATACACTAGCTATTTTGGGTTGATTTATTAGTTAACAGGATGATCATTGAGTTTGACTGAAGTCCCACTGCTTAATTGGCCTTCCACTAGTTCCTCCAAAAGTTGGAACTAGTTTAACTGAAAACAACCTAAGACAACTGATCTTGATTGCTACAAATTAGCAATCACACATGCTGAACTGAATTCTAACTCCTCCAAATCAAATTTACTGACTAAACTGGGTTACACAAGCCATGTCACACAAGTTAACATCATCCAAGTTGTCCGCTGATGTGGAAATTTGAATTTTCTCAATTTAATCAAGGCAAAATCGAATTAAGAATTTCTTGCTGCATTTTTCAACATGGAAGCATGTCAATAGAACGATTCAGCATCTAGACTATCTTTCAAGGTATGTCAAGAATTATCAATCACTAAAAATGTTTCATTGATGGTTAGAAGTGATTGTATCTTCAATGAATGAAGTGGCAACTCATAATGAATGGTTGAGGAGGAACATAGTCTATGAGAGTTCAAATGGTGGATAGAAATGTTGATGAAGGCCATACTAGACATATATCGATGTCCAAAAATATTTTTATGTGATTTCAATATTGTTCTTCATGATGTAAGCATTAAAGAAGGGCGTGAGAATTAATCTCTAATTTAGAATTGGTTGAGGTTGGTTAGACATTATTAAGATATCCTCTCAACCTCTGTCTACAAGTTTGGAATATATTGGATCTCACAATATTTATATGTGTATTGCATTTAAGTTTGTTGATATAATAATAATTGAAAAAATTTTCTCTAAATTTTTTCAATTAGAATAACAAATTATACTCCCAAATCCCAACTCAAAGTACTTGCTCCCAAATCTCACAACTCAAAATCCCAACAACTCACAGTATTCCCAAATTATACTCCCAAATCCCAACTCAAAATACCTGCTCCCAAATCCAACTCAAAATACTTGCTCCCAAATCCCAACAACTCAAAGTACCAACCCAGGAATAAGTTTCCTCTTCTCTATAAATAATAAATAACAATGCTCATCTTATTTGAAAGTATATTAATGACCCATTGATTTCCAATTTTCAGAAATATTCCAAAATCGAATAATCGACCTCAGATGCCCTTCTAATTATAAAATATTCACAAAAACAACAATTGAATTAAGTTCTTCTCTCGTGATGTGATGTTTTCTCATCATCATAAAATTGATATAATATTTACCACGGTATTACTTTTAAAATAATTTACTAATGTATTGGCTTTTATAATAATTTTATCTTTACAAATAGCACTTCTTACTCATAAGAACCATTTAATTGTATTTGTTCAGTATCATTATCTTACTCATTCGAAAAGATTTAATATTGTATTTCTTCAGTATCATTATGGAAAATATAAATAATGTATTTATTTGATAAATTCACGTAATTTTTTATATTTAAGAAAAATGACTCCTCATGTCATGGTAAAGTTTTGTTCGATATGCTGATAAGAATTATGGAATTTTCCATTCCTTACCAACTTAGACGAGCGAAATGGAAGATAGATAATAGGAAACCTGAAGAATTAGTGTTTTCTCTTTTGCAAATAAAAAGATAATAGAAACCTGCAACAAAATATCAATTTGAAGTTACTGTTCTACGATCACGACCGTTATTCCCAACGTCACCTTACCATTGTTTCGCCATCTGTACTTACAACTATCATGCAGATCACATTGATATTATAGAAAACTATCATGGAGATCAATTAGATAATATAGTCCGTGGAAATATTAGGGCGATCACGGTTTCATGCAGAAAAGATTGGATTTTATAATACTGGTGACCATATTTGAAGCTCGGAGTAACTTTCACATGCGAATTTGGATGGCAAACTCTATTTATTCATAGCAGAAGTTGGTATTTACACTGAGAGCCCACATGGCTTCATGTTCTCCTGCAGTATTATTTCTGAAATTCACACCACAACCACACCATCAAACCCAGAACTGAAAACTAGAACTAGAACTAGACGTTACCTACATGCAAGATAGATAGAAACACATGATTTTATTTGGGTTTTTATGGTTTGCAGCGGCCTTCAGAATCGACTGTGTTGTCACCGAATCTGACTTCCTTCTGTCCATTGTACTGCACGCTGGAAGTTTGAGGATAACCAGCAGTGCCATCCATGGAAGCACGGCTCTGAGGTCCATAGTAGAACACTCCTGAACATGACACCACTATCGCTGGCACCCCTCTCTCGTATGCTTTTCTCACATCATCTGAATCAGGTCTTTCTTGTCCCGGGAATGGTTGAGTGTGGAATTCTGCCACCACCACGTAATTCCTCCCTCTGCAGTCGGGCACACCGTCTTTCTCAGGATTATCTAGTTTTATTTCGCTGCCTGCAATTATAACTCATAGTATACATCATTTCGCATTGGAAAATCTGCTTAATTCACAATAGACATTCATGTATATATAAACATTTCATTATATCGTGTATATATACAAACAAAAAGGAAGACTAGGACTTACTATCGTGTGTATATATATATACGGATATAGATTGATTTTTTTTTTATTTTTTTATTTTTTTTTTTTATTTTTTGTTTTTTTTGGGTGTATATGCATGGATATGGATATAGATTGATTTTTTTTGGTTTTGTGTTTTTTCTTTTTTGGGTGTATATATAAACATGATATAGGTTAGGTCTTAAGTATTGAATTTTTTCTTAAAACATTATATAGATTTTAAGTTTTGTGATCTATAATATAGTAAGTATGTCTTTTGGATTACTCACATAAATATTATTTGGTGGACTTTTATAACCAGTTAATGTGGTTTATTCTCAAGACAAAAATGGTTGAAAAATTCATCAAATAATAATCCAGCTAATGTGATTCATCTTCGGCAAAAGTGGTTAAAAATACACCAAATAATATTAATGTAATTAATCCTAAAGACATACTTATAATATATATTGTGTATATCTAAACAAAGAGAAAGTATAATACTCACTAAAGAAAAAGTATAATACTCACTAGGAAAAAGCATAGTACTCACTCTGAGTTGCTTGCGCGGAACGTAGTGAGCTTGCGAGTTGAACCACCAGAGAATTGTCGGGATTGTTGGAATTCGCGTAAACCCATCCTGTCGGGATTGTCGGAATCCGCGTAAACCCATCCTCCTCTCTCTTGGTACAAATCATTCCCCAAGAAGCTCTCCTTCCATGCTTCCCCGGCAGCTACTTGGAACGCCTTACTCATCAAGAGGTCTGTGACAATTGGACCATTATATCCTCCTCTCCCTAAGAACCTCTCCTTCCGTGCCGCACTCAGACACATTAATGCAGCCACACACAACAGTGTAAGCAGGAGAGCAGAAGAGGAACGAGCCATGATATAGTATGATCAAATATGATTATGAACGTTTTGTGTAAATGAAGGGATAAATGAATGTATTTATAAGTGCTCGAACACTGCAGCAATTATTTTGAATAGTGGGTTTATTTCAAAATGGGAGGCATGTCAGCAACCACTTTGCCGATATTATTCAAATTTTAAATCGGATTGAGGCTCCTTTACTTTTTCTGATTGACATATTCCACTGATCCCTCCACCCTATTCTGTTGCACAGTGCTCCTAAGCGAAACAATATCGAAAAGTGGGGTAACTAATTGATCCATCTCTGTGTCAATACTCAGCAGAACCAATATAAAGAGAATACTGAGTTGTTCAGTGGAACGCCTACGCATAAATTATCTTTATCTCTATGAATGCTTCATTAACACCAAAATTAACAGTGTTATGTTCAGTGTGGAAATAGGGATACCGCAATGATAAATCACGATCCAGAGAGTGCCCTCGCCAGATGCCAAAGTTATGTGATTAAAAATGATATCAAACCATATAGTGATGTGTGGTGAGGCTTATTAGTTTTTTTTGGGGGTGAAACTTATCAGGTTAGGGCTTCAAATTACATTGCGTATATTATCTTGCTCTAAAATCATATGAAATTAGTATATCTGGCTCGCAGGTTGTCGGACTCTTGGTGTTATAGTCTCTTGGTGTTATAGTCACAGCCACTAAAATTGATTCTAGGTTTTACTTAAATTAGGGATTTTAGGTCTTACTTAAATTAGGTCTGGCAGTTACCCATTCACCTGTTGGGTAATTATTTTTTCGTGATGAAATATGAATCAAACATACCATGCTAAATTCCATGAAGTGTAAAGCAAGTAAAAGCTCCAAATAATTATAGTTGTATGAGATTATAATGATAGTGATGCTAAGTATAAAGACTAACCTATTTGTCAATCTTCTAGCCATATAAAAAAAAATATTTTAAATTAATTACTTTATTTTAAAATAGAGATTTAAAAATTTTCAATTATAGTAATAAGAATAATAATTTAAAAATAAACTTATAATTTAGTTAATTTTTAATATTAACCATATAAAGAATATATTAATGAGTATTTTGATATTTATGATTGATAGTTACTTATAAATATTTACCAATAATTTATATTGATATTATTAAACAAATTATTACATTTAAATTCAATAAAATCATAATATTTTTAATAGTATCAATATTTTCTATAATAACTTTTTAAATAATTCAAATTCGATTTTTCTTATTGTATGATTGATTTACATTTCCATTATAGAAAAATGATTATTAATTTGAATTTGTATGTCTCCTCTCTCTTCTCTTATTAATTTAAATCTTTAAGGAATTTTATTTTACTTTAACAAAATAAAGGTCATGATAATTAATTCAAAAAGATCATTTATGAGATTTTTGTATATGATAATAATAACTAAGGTCATGATAATTAATTCAAAAAGATCATTTCTGATATTTTTATATATGATAATAATAATTTGGAGAAATTACCTTGATATCAAAAATCTTAGAATTGATATTCAACACAAGCTCAATTGAAATTATATACATGTATACATGTGATGCATAAAGTGAGTAGAAGTGTTGAGTTAATTTGAGTCACTATAATATTAAAAGTTCAAGTTTATTTTATATTTGGAAATATTAAATTTAATGAATGTTTGCATATTGAAGTGAGTTTTAGTTGAGTGGTTAGTTAAAAAGTATAAATACTTTATATTGAGTTCATTCTAATAAAGTTAAATATGTGTGATTAATAGAAAAACGATCACTCTTATTAGAAGTGACTAATTGAATTGAGTTGACTTAAGTCAATTCAATATTAAAAGTTCAAGTTCAAGTTCATTTTATATTTGGAAAGATTAAATTTAATGAACCTTTGCCTATTAATATAAATTTTAATTGACCCAGATGTGGGTGATCTTCGAGCCCAACACGTACACTCCTCAGCGCGTGCCCAACACGTATACTCCCCCTCGGCAGCTGGATGGCCACCTGCTTGCATTTAAACAGGCCGATCTCATCGCAAAGGAATAAGCTTGGGTTAATGTGCGCGTTTATGATGGTACCCTCAAGCATTAAAGGAGCTCAGGGGAATGCAGAAGCATTTACGCCTCAGAACAGGCCGATCATGACGTCCAACAATGATATAACCGCCCAGCTCCCTCCCCGCCATTGGCATTTTCTGTCTCGGTGCATTGGAAAGACTGAGTGTAGGTTTCGTTTTCCTGAGGTTGAGTCTGCTGTGCTTGCCTCTTCCCCGTCCCCCAATTCTCAGCTGTTTAGTTTTCACAGTTGTAAGTAGGTGCTCACAATGCCTGGCAGCAGAGGTGTTCCGCGCAGGGGAGGCTCTTCGGCTCCAAGAGGTTGAGCCCTGCAATCCCCTTCTCCGCTTATCATTCCAATTTCCTCCGCCTCTCTGTCTTCACCCCCCCCCCCCCCCCCCCCCCCCCAATCCATCCAGACCTGTCCCGAATTCCTCCTTCCAGACCTCCCGCTTCACTTTCCGCAGCCGTCTAAACAAGCCCATAATCACCTTTACGACTACCATTCTGGTAGCGAAAGAGGCAGACCTGCATGAGGACCCGATTAACTCTTCCTCCACCCCATCTCCGGAGGAAAGTCTGGCTCAGGGAGTAGGGGAAGAACCGAAGTTCACCGCCGAGCACATGCAGGAGGACTCCCCTGCCACTAAAGATGCCACCCGTCAACGCACTCCGCCTCAGGAATAAGTTATTGTTTGCTGTCCTGTTCAGCACGATTTTGGCATTCTTCATCTTGTCAATCCTACAGAAGGCGGAGCGGAAGGCGATGAAGATGTCACCTGGGTCGCTGCACCAGATACTCAAGCTAAGCGGGGCACCGACCCTCCGCCACAGCATGAGTAATTTCTTCCTCTGTGCAGTCGGGCTGCATCGCCTCCAAGGTCCAAGTTTTGTGTTATACTCTTTGTTACTGTCTTCTAGATGTTAATGGGTCAAGCTGCAAGTTTCGGTCAGCTCCTTATCTGACCTCCGCAAGTCTTTTTGGGAATGCTGGTAAATGTTTCAATTTTCTTGAATGCTGGTGGTTGTTTCAATTTTCTGGGATTACCGGTGGACGGTCCAATGTCGCCGAAGAATACTCAAGCTGTAATTATCCTCTGCTCGACGCTTTTTGCTTGCAAGGATTAATTTACTGGAAACAGTTCTTTTTTGGGTTGTAAACGATGCATACATACATGCTCAGTTGCTCCTCTCTGCACTCTGGTTCTTCTGCTGAGGGCTGGGTCACTCGCCCTCTGAGGCTGCGACGTCATTGTAAATATTTCTTTTTTTCATATTAATAGAATTAGTCTTTATTCAGAAAAAAAAATATAAATTTTAATTGAATTGTCTAAAAAATATAAATACTTTATATTAAATTCATTTTAATAAAGTCAATTTTTTGTGATCAATAGAATAGCAACCGCTCCTATTGTTTGTTTAAGTTCATTTGTAATAATGTTCGAAAAAATCGTACAGTGATGTGTGGTTTGATGGTAAGTTACTTGGGCGAAACCTGGGAGACCGAAGTTCAAATCTCATTGAGTACATTGACCTGCTGTGGTGGAAGCTAAAGGGGTGGATTCCCCAATCCCGTCTTGGCACTACTCCTGATTTGGCAAAGGTTTGTGGTTTATAAAGTTTGTTTTGTTTTGTTTTGTTAAGCATGAAAATTGTGTCGGTACATATTAAAAATTATATTTTTTTGGGGTTATATGGAAATATTAAAAACTATATTTTTTCTCGAGGTCATATATAAAGAAGATTGGTTAGTAAGATTGAAGTTGATGATGACCTATTTGCATTAGAGGTTGAGACATTTAAGTTTGAGAATGACAAAGAGAGTTTGTCATAGGAAGTAATGGTTTGTGGATGATCTGGAGCTCAAAATTTGCTAAAAATTCAAAGTTGTCGGATTGGTGTGGAACCTAAATGATCGCATAGTGCTTGTCATTTTGAATCTGACGCAACTCGTTTCGTGTGAAACAGACTCCATATGCTCCCAAAAACATGTTCTATTCGTTTTCCTAAACAGACGAATTTAAAAAAAATATGCAGGCTGCCCAGTCAGCAGTCCATACTGCTGATGTGGCGCTGACTGGGCATGCCTATGTGGTAGGGTGACTATGTCTGTGATTGTTTACCTCTGGCGAATTGGATGGTGCCAAGTGGCATGATTTCATTGGTGGAGTTTTGGATGATTTTGATTGGTTGGTTGGTGGCCAACTGCAGGCTGCCATGTGCCCCAGCCAGGGGCCACCATGTGGCAGCCCGAGGGTCACCAAAAATCAAGTTAAGGTCCGAGCAGCAACAAGCGGGGGTCAAACCCACAACCTCCAAATTCTAAGTCTAAGTCGTTGCCAATACACCATATGTTTGTTGCTTATTATATATGATATGTGACTTATATTTAAAGTGGAAGTCGTGTGCCATCCGGGGAAAGGGCAAGCCAAAGGGCCAGCCCTTGGGCATGTGCTACCCAAAAAGACCACTAGTGGAGCGGAGTGGGGGATCGGCCGGTAGGGGCGGGCTGTTGGCCTTAGCCCCGGGCACATGGCCCCCCATGTAGATTTTCGAAATTAAGGGCTTATTGGACGAATTAATGCACCTACAAATTTGCCTGGAATCTTGCAAATTTGGCGCTCAGTTAGCACAATTCGGGGCGGATTTGTAGGACCGGTGCTAGATTTGGGGGAATTTGTAGAGTGAATAGTGCAAGAGCTAAGAAAGCTCATAACTTCTCCAGTTTTTGACCAAATCAAGAGAAAAAAGAGGCTAGACAGGCATTTTTGAGTATTCTAGAGCCATTGGAATAGGTTTCAGAGCTATTTGAGTATTGTAAATTGATGTATTCAAACTTTTGAGCATAATAGAGAGTGCCAAGCCATTGGAAGTTGGACCAAGGATACCTAGCCTAGGCGGGGTGAACTCCTTCATCATGTGTTGTTGCGATACTGTTTTGGTGATATTCATGTTTGTTATATGCTATTGTTCAGTCATTTATTTATGTTAATTTGTACATGATTTTTTCATAAAAACACTCAAAAACTCATGTTAAAACTTGCAATTCACCTCATGAATCCTTAAGCACTTTCACATATTTTGAAGAGAAATTTAGCATAACAAAAATAATTTTCCCATTTAGATCAAGTTAGGTATCATAGCTCTTGGTTTTCTTTGTGCAAGGAGTATTTAACTATTTGTAAGTGAATGTGAAGCTTACAAGTTTGAAGCTCAAGAGAGGAGAAGGTTTGGATAGGAGAGAAAAATTTCCACAATCTCCACCACCAATTCTACCTCAAATTGCAGTTGAAGCTTCAGTAAGCATGGGCATGAGTTCAAAGCATGATAGTCTCCAAGATTCGGAAGACATTATTGCATTTGTCCAACAAGAGAACATGAAGCTCAAAATACTACTTGAAGATGCCGGGGAAGAGAAGCAAAAGATGTGCCTCATGTTGCAGAATGTTGTGGAGGAACAAACTGATGAATGTTGTTCTACCAAAGCAGCAGAGAGTCCCTCCAATACTAAGAAAGCTTGTGGACATGGCAAGAATGCAACCTATGGCTCTTATCAAATGGAGGACTCCTCCTATGTACTAGGGACACAAGGAGGTTTCCTTGGAGCATCCTCCATCGCTTCATCTAGAGCAGAGAAGAAGGAGGAATTGTTGGATGAGTACCCACAAGAGGCTAGTGCAGAAATTCCCTCAGAGAAGGAACATGGCCAAATCTGCACCTTTTGTCCACATGATGTTGAGGTTTAGGTTCTATCAACGCCAAAGTCCAAGGAGTTGAAAGAAGAAAGACCAAGAGTCCAAGCAGACACCTTAAGAATTAGGAAAGAGTTTAAGAGCATCTTTGTCCCTTAGTAAAAAGATGAGGAAAATGGTAAGATTTACATCCAGTTTATTTACATGAAAACTTCGATTTAAGTTCTTTTACAACCTTTGAGAAGCATAGCAAAGGCATATGAACAACGCTCTTGTCGAAGATGGTTACAAGGGAGGAGGCCTTGGAGTGAACAATCAAGGCATTGTCTATCCAATTGAGGCAAATGAGAGACCTGGAACGAATGGTCTTCCAGTTGTAGCTCTTGGGTATCTTTTTCTTTTTGTCATAAGAGAGGATATGAGGAGGAAAAGTGTTGGGATTTGCATTTGGAATTGGTACCAATTTGGTTTCTAAAGACAAAGGAGGACATGAAATGCAAGACTTCTCCAAAGAGAGATGAGTAAGTTTAAGAAGAGACTAAGACAAGTTCTTCTCTCTATTCAAGTTCTCATTGCCATGCTCATAAGCCAAAGGACAACCATAAGAGGTATAAGCATCCTGATTATTCAAAAACTTTTGATGATTACAAACAACATGATGATTTGAATAACATGTTATGGAATGTTTTTCCATGCACTTTTTGTCATGCACATAACCATTGTGTGTCTAAGTGCCACAAAAGGAAAGCATTAGTCAAGAAGATGAATATGTCAATTGGAATTGAGACCAAGAAGGGAAGTTCTCATCCAAGTTTAAAGACATTTGTGCCAAGAAAATCTCACAAAAATTTTGCACTCATTGCAACATAAGTGGGCATTGGATTGAAAAGTTTTGGAAGTTGAATCCACATCTTCATCCAAAGAAGGACAAACATGTAATGGAATCACCTGAGAAGGAGAAGTTATCTATGAATGTGCAAGGCACGCCATAACCATTCCAGAAGCAGTTCCAGAAGGAAGTGAAGTGCAGAAAGAAAATTCTATAGCATGGTTGGGTAAGAAATGGTTGAACTATTTGTCTAATTAAAGATTGTATTTATTTTATATTTCACTTGTTGCATGTCCCCACAATTGGGCATTTTGTAAAAAATGATGTTTGTGAATAAATCACTTATATGCAACAATGTTTCCTTGTGCATTGTTATGTTATTTTGGCTTCATGACGAGCCAATTTGTATGGGAATTTAGGAGTCAAATTTATTCCATATTGTAAGATGCATTTCCATTTGTGGATATTTTAGTAAGCATCCTAAACTTTGATATGAGTAGTTACAACACATTCAATATGTTACAAATGTGTTGAGCACTCATTTACATAAGTATTTCCATGTGAAGCTTGTTTGGATTATTTGCCAAAGTCTTTTTGGATTTTATCCTTGGTAAAGATTTACCAGAAGTTCGTCATTGCATTTCATTCTTGGGAAGGATGTTGCTATTGATGGCCATAGTGACATAGACAAAGCCAAGAAGTTCATTGAGCAAATCCAATTGGTACATCAAACAGATCAAGATCAGCTTGAAAAGTTCCAAGGTCAAATGGATCGAGATTGGAAATATGAGGGAACTATGCCATCAACTGCTGAAAAACTGAAAGTGAGCTTTTGGGGTCCAAAAGCTTACAGTGGGGAAGAGTGATTTGGAGCTCAAAATTTTCTAGAAATTCAAAGTTGTTGGATTGGTGTGGAACTTGAACAACCACATAGTGGTTGTCATCCTAAATTCGGCGTAAGTCATTTCACGCTAAATGAACTCTGTATGCTCCCTGAAACATGTTCTGTTCATTTTCCTAAACAGACGAATTTAAAAAAAATATATGCAGGAAGCCCAGTCAACAGTCTGTAATGATGGAAGTTTATGAAGATGAAGAAGAAAGCATTGAAATAATCTTTGAGCAATGGAGTCAAGAAGAGATCAGATTCTGCTATCAAGAAATATGGTAGAAAGAAGATGAGGAATATGAAGTGCAAGAAGCAAAGCAAAGAAGACAATTTGAAAATGAAGAGTTGTGACAACCTTTGAAGAGAAATCTATAAAAGACAAGCTCAGAACAAATACAAACAGAGTCAAAGAAAAATTACAACAACCACAAGTGAAAAATGGAGAGATCAGTGGAGTAGAATATAAGTGAAGAATGGAGACATCAGTGGCATAAGAGGTGTACATTAGCAACTTACCCCAATAAAGAATGGAGAGATCAATGCAGTACAATATATGAATCACATAAAGCAAAGGAGTGTCAATCCAATTTAAAAATGGATTGACATCAACAAAGTGGTGCTGACATGCCATCCATTTTGAAATAAATTAACTGTTCAAAATAATTGCTACACTGATCCTGCTCTACTTAGGAACTTATAAATTCTTGGTTGTATCCCTTCATTTCCACACAACATTCATATTCATATTTTCTCATAGTATATCAATCTAATCATGGCTCGTTTTTCATCTGCTCTGCTCTTGACACTGTTGTGTGTTGCAGTCTTAATTTGTGTGAGGGATCAAATTTCTTGAGGTAAAAAATTCTTTTCGAGTGAAAAACTTGAAAAAAATGTCATCTCAAGAGATTTGATTCCTCTTCGACCTTGCTAGATTTGTGATTAAAATGAATACATATATCTTCACATAAAGTGCTAAGCTAACTAAATACACTTAGAGTTATACAAATTAAATGATATATTAAGTGTCACTAGTATACATACATCTTAATCATAGATTTAGTAAGCAACGAGAAGGATCAAATTTCTTGAGGTACAAACTTATTTTCGAGTGAAAAGCTTGATTTTTTTTTTCCATCTCAAGAGATTTGATTCTTGCTAGAATTGTGAATAAAAATGAATATATATATAATATATATATATATATATATATATTATATATATATATATATATAATATATATATATATATATATAATTAACATGAACATTGAAATATTTATTTATAGACCACATGTTTATATGTAAATGTTTTTTTTGTTATTAATATAATTTAAAAAAATATATTTTAAATTTCTTTTTTGTTATTAATAAAATTACTTAATCTTGTATTTGAAATAATTTTATTTAACCCATATATTTTTTTAATTATTAATAATATTCTGCAAATGTTACGTATTAATTTTATATTAAAAAGTAAATAAATTTTACATCTCTTATTAGATTAATACTTTCATAGATTTTTTTTAATAACTCTTTTTTTTGTATTAACTTGTTTTATCATGGTCTAAATATATACATGTTTGGTATTGAAATAAATTATTATGGATATTAAATAATTTTCTAGTTGTATTGAAATAATTTATCTTGCATTTATCTCAAATTTTGTATTAAATTTTTTTTTATCAAAGTATAAAAACTATGCATCTTCCTCACACAATAAAAAATGAAAAATATAATGTTTTCTTTTATTTTTAATTAATTTACTTTATTTTTAAATTAATATAAAATTATGTTAAGTCTTTACATGGACATCGAAATATTTTATTTGTGGCAGAGAATGAGAGTGAAATATTTTTATCATATCTCTTTTCAACTGAGTTGTAATATAGTAAGAATAAGGTTACTGATGTTTTATAATATTTTTAGTTAAAACTAACTAAATATGTATATCCATTTTAATTTTTTATTATAGCTAAATTTTTATTTTATTTTATTTTATCTTATTTTTTCCACGTGGTTCACGGACACCTTCGGTCAACGGGTGGTGCTACATCCACTGGAAAAACCTTCGGTCAATGGGTGGCGCTACATCCACTGGAAAAATCTGGGCTGACGCCCCTCGGCCTACTGCAAGACTTGACCCCAAGAGCTTTTGGGAATTCATCCTAACACCTCCCATCTGGTGAGGCCCCGACTTGACTGATTGAGCTAACCCTTGGGGCTCTAAATTTTCTTTCTTATTTAGAGAGTATTTTGTTTTTATTTGAAAAATGAGACATGTCAACTCCATGTTGAACATGAATGGAATAACACATCATCCTAATATTGGGTTGTAGAATACACCTCTTACCGTAATAAAAAAGTAATTTATCTGATTTTTCTTTAAAACATGGTTTTAAAGTAATTTAGACAAGTTCAAGGATCAAAATTTTTAATTTCTACTATAATACCAAAAGTATATCCAATAAATTTTTTTTAGATCATGGTGTTGGAGTAATCTAAGCAAGGTCTAGGATCAAATATTTTGACTACCATTATGACACAAAAAGTATATCTAACAACCCACAAACTAGATATACCAATAATTTATGCCTTAACACCGACGAAGGCATCCCGACCCCACTAGAGTGGAAATCTATCCTAAGGGTCACCTACTATTCAAGCATTATCACAATGGGTTGAACATTTCCCTTAAAAATGAACCCAGGTGAATGGGAATGTTAGAATTATGCTTCCTTTAGAATTGGTTAGGGTTTGTTGGAATTTGTTGAGACATTCTCTCAAGCTTTATCTCCAAGTTTGGAATAAGTTGGATTTGACAACACTTATAGAAATGTATTGTATCTGGGTTTGTTGATGTAATAATAATTGAAATTGTTTTCTCTTTGCATGAATCTTTCCAAATTGGTATAAGAGCATACATCTTTATATTTAACTGCCTTACAGAAGGGCCAAAAAAATATGTAATATTAATTTGTTATAGATTAGATTAGATGTGTGAAATTTTCGATGTGTTCTTGTGTGTTTAATTTCATGGATCTGTGAGTTATGGATGTGTTGAACTACATAGAATCATTTGAATCGAGGTAGAAACAATGCTTAAAACTTGCGTCAAGTATCTCCATTCACTACCATTGACCTCAAAATTATAGATCCCATTGTGTGCATAAGAATTGATGTGATCTATTCACGGTATTTGACTTTGTGAGATTGTGCCATGGTGGAAGCAAGGGGTAGGGTGTTTCATTGTATTTGACCACATCAGACATAAAATTCCATGGGATATAAAACATCCACATACAAACATTAGCTTTCGTGGACATGATTCAAGCATCAATAGGAGATGACTCTAATGGGATAATCTGTGTATTCTTATGTTACTCAACTATTCCCTCCATATCCCCGTAGGACTCTGTTGCTTTAAACAATTCTCTTCTAATATCTTAGTATTTCTCTATTTATTGTATATGCGGCATAACACCCAATCATCCAACAACCATCACAGAGATTTCAAGAATGTTGTGTTGTATGTTTGAATATTTTTAGAGAAAATCTTCACCACATTGCAACCAATTTAGTTGCAGTTACAAAGGGGATTATGCCTACTTCACCATTCTTAGTATTTCTCTATTTATTGTATATGCGACATAACATCCAATCATCCAACTGCCATCACAGAGATCTCAAGAATGTTGTGTTGTACGTTTGAATATTTTTAGAGAAAATCCTCACCACATTGCAACCAGTTTAGTTGCAGTTACAAAGGGGATTATGCCTACTTCAACATGGTTCATTTGATAAACACTATAATTCATATACCTGGTCTCGGATTATGGCATTCAATCAAAGAACTAGGTGCTTCTTCTTTCTATGATGTTCAAGATTCTTTTAAGCCGGTAGAGGTTCAGTTCATTTGATCAATTTGATAATAATTTTTTTTGTAAACGTGTATGATGAATAACCAATTATATATGAGAATAAAATTATTTAAGTTGGTGGTTCTTGACATTATGAAGTGCTAAAAGAACACATTACTATTTTAATTATGTCTATAGCATGTCATAAGATAACAGTTCCTATTGTACTTCGGTGCTCCAAGAACAATGATTACCAATTATATTTGTGTGTTTATGAGCTTGTGTACATGAAAAATGCCGATTTGTATGATTAACTAATTTGATACATTCAATATCTAGGCTACTTTCCTATATAATTGTAAATTTATTAATTTGCTATATTTTTATATATGGAATGTAGAAATTATGATGTAGATTTGCAACTGTTCATGAAATTTTAATAAAAATCACAAGACACAAACCTACTCTACTTCTCAACCGAAAGTATTCAAAATATAGAACAAAAAATTTAGACATGCAATAAGAAATCAGACACATGCAACAAGTATTTTTCCTTGGGAAAGCAAACTGCTAAGAACCCCAATGCCTACTTGCATTAAATTATAAGAATATATATGTATTACAATTTCTTTTCTCAACTGAGCACAACTTGGAAGTGCATAACCCATCTCTCTGCTCATTGAAAGGCTCTAACCCAGATTTAGTCAAAAATTTCCTTTATTTGAGCTCCTATTTCCTTGCAGTGTTCCTTGAGGAATTATGCCCTTATTATTTATGAAATTCCTCAAATTGATTGCGTGATTCCTTTAAGCTGATCATTTGACTGCATGCAACACCTGTACACTCAAGACTAGTCTACAACTGATGTTACACTGCATTTGAATCTCCACCAAGCCGAGAGATCTCGAATTCTCTGCATGCACTAGCTATTTGGGGTTGATTGATCAATTAATTAGATGATCTAAGTTTGACTGAAGTCCCACTGCTTAACTGACCTTCCACTAATTCCTCCAAAAGTTGGAACTAGTTTAAAAAAAAAAAGAATAAAAAAAGAAAAAAAAAGAAAAGAAAGAAGAAAAAGAAGAAAAGAAAAGAAAAGAAAAAGAAAAGAAAAAGAAAAGAAAAGAAAAGAAAAGAAAAAAGAAAAAAGAAAACTAACTTGAGATAACATAACTTGATTGCTACAAATTAGGAATCACATATGATGAACTGAACTCTAACTCATCCAACTCGAATTTACGAGTAAATGGGTGCAATAAGCCATGTCACATAAGTTAACATCATCCAAGTTGTCTGTTAATGCGGAAATTCAATTTTTCTCAATTTAATCAAGGCAAAATCAAATTGAAAATTTGTTGGTACATTTTTCAACATTCCCTCTCAACAAGAAATGGATTATCAACCACCCCTATCCTACACCTATGGAAGTCGAACTTCCCTCTTGACAAGATCTTTGTCAAAATGTCAGCATCTTACTCCTATATCAGAATGTACCGTAACAACATTATCCGTCTCTACACACAGTCCCGTAAATGGTGATACCAGATATTTATATTTTTGGATCGATCGTTAAAAATATGATTCTCAGAGAGTTTGATACCAATCTGATTATCACAGTAGATCACAGTTGGATCCATCATCTTACCAAATAATCCAACAAATATCTTTCTCATCCAGATGGCCTCACATGCTACTTGACTTGAAGCCATGTATTCTACTTCTTCTGAGCTAAGCGCCATAGATATTTGCTTCTTGATGTACTAGGAAACCATTGCAAACCCAACAATGAAAATTCCACATGATGTACTCTTTTGGTCTCATGGACTTCCCGCCCAATCTAAATCTGTGAAGCCACACATCTTCACTCCCTCTATCCGTCTATACCATAGTCCAAACTGGGTAGTGCCTCTCAGGTATCGTAAAACATGCTTAGCTACCCTCTAAAATAATTTGGTTGGCCTAACCATAGGTTGGCTTAGCTGGTTGACTGCATAACACATATCTAGTCATATCCCTCACATCCTGCACAAGTCTCTCATCTTCCCTGACTCTTCTTCTGCCTTCTTTGGATGGTTTTGCTTGAGTGGCTATCTCCACTCTCTACTCCTTAATTTGTGGCTAGTCCATAATTTCTTGAGGTTCCTCCTTCAGAGCTAAAAGCTCCTCTTCTGGTGGGATTTGATTCTCCCTCTCAAGAGAGCACTGCATCACTTTCTCCTCATCAAATTTTACATCCCTTCACACAACTGTCATTCTGAGGGATGGGAAGTACACATTGTCGTTATGGGGAGTTTCAGTGTAACCCACAAATACCCCCAATTCTGCTATCGACTCTAGCTTCTTCCTTGATTCTTTTGATACATGGAAGTATACAGAGGCTCCAAAGATATTAAAGGGCGACACATCCTACTTTCTCCCCGAGAAATCCTCCTCCAGTGTAATCATTCCCAGAATCCAATGAGGACTCCGATTCTATAAATAAACTTTTGTGTTGTATGCCTCGACCCACAGGATCAGAGGTATGCCTTCGTCATGCAAGATCGCCGTCACTGCTCCCACAATGTTACTGTTCTTTCTCTCAGCCACCCCATTTTGCTGTGGGTTGTGGGGTGCTGTGAATTCTCGTCGAATTCCTTCTTTTGCACATAAAATTTTTAAATTCATTTAACACGTACTCATCTCCATTATCGTTCCTGAGAACCTTCACCTTCTTGCTAGTTTCTTTCTCAATTAGTGCCTTAAATTCTACGAACTTGGAGAATGTGTCATCTTTCTTCTGCATGAAGAAGATCCAACACTTCCGTGAGAAGTCATCAATAAAAATGACAAAAAATTTGTGCTTGGCAGTGGAGGCTATCGAGAAAGGTTCACATACATCAGAGTGGATCCTTTTTAGGATTGCATGTGCTTTGCTATCCCGATCATGGAATATGGATTTTGTGTACTTCCCCAAAGTACATCCTTTGCATACATCTTATTGCTCAAATGTTCCTTTGGGAAGTTGTGTGGTTATCTACTGCATAATATTCAGGGCACCATGATGCAAATGGCCAAGTATTCTGTGCCAAATTTCACCGACATTGCTGCTCTACACCTTATCCACCTTAGTGCTTAATGCAACACAATCCTCCACATCTAGCTTATACAAGTTCTTCACACAAACCCCAATTTTCTTCACTTGTACCATGGCTATGTGTCTCAAGAATGCCTTTCCTTTGTTGAAGATCACATCATAACCATGATCTTCCAAAACTGCATCAAAGACAAGATTTTTCTTTATGCTTTGAAATAACATGACATCCTTGAGCTTGAGGGGGGAGCCTGACTCCCTTTGAAAGGTGACCGTACTAATCCCGATCACGCTATACCTTCTGTCATCCTCCATCTCAATGTGCATCTGCAAGTCTTTTTCCTCCAGGTCAATGAAAAAGTTTCTACATCCTGTCATGTGAAACGATGCACCTGAGTCCAAGTACCAAATTCTCCCCATAACTATGCTGGCCATGCATGCAATGAAGGAAAATTCAATCTCGAACTGTGAAGCCAAGGCTTCACCTGCTGCTCCTCCTAAGGTCTTCTTTCTTTCCTTCTTGTGTGGACACTTCGTGGCATAGTGCCCAAATTCATGACAATGGAAGCATTTAATTTTGGAGAAATCTTTCTTCTTTCCCCCTTGACTGGATTCTGGTTTGGATTGGGATTTCTTCCATTTTACCTTCTTTGCCTTTCCAGCTAATGCATATTTTTCTTCATCCTTGCCCTTGGATGAAGTCCCATCTCTGGTATTCCACCTTATTTCCTCCTCTACCAAATCGGATCATAAGCGCTCCCAATTTGGTAGTTTCTCCCTCCCATTCATCGAATCTTGATAACTATGCCCACGCTTGGGAAGGACCATAAGGGCTAGGATTGCCAAGTCTTCTTCAGGGACATTAACACGGACCCCGCCAAGTTCATCACAACACTATGTAAACAATTCTCTCAGTGCTTTCCACATTGCAAGCATAGTTTATTTTTCGTGGAGATTTGAGACAATGTGATCCCAAACTCCTTCCAAGATTATTCTCCTCACTTTGGCTACATCTTTCTTCCACTGAGCAAGATTATGGGCATCAGATGCTTGTGGTTTTGCAATATCTTGTTTGATTTATTCTAGTAATCCATTGTCATCCAATATCGCTTCCATGCGATCCTTCCATGCAACAAAATTAGAGGTGCCTTCCAAAGCATACTCTAGCTTTAGTCCATTGAAATCCATCTTCTTAGCTCTGAAGAAGTCCTGCTGCACTGAGCTCCAAAATCGAACCTCCTAAGAAAAACTTCAAATTCCTGCGCTAATGTGAATCTTGCTCTTATACCATGTATAAATTACGATGTAGATTTGCAGCTTCTCATGAATTTTTAATCAAAGTCATAAGACACAAACCTACTCTACTGCTCCGCAGAAAGTAATTCACAGTCTTGAACAAAAAATTTAGACATGCAATAAGAAATCACACAAATGCAGCAAGTATTTTTCCCTTAGAAAGAAAACTGCTAAAAACCCCAATGCTTGCTTGCATTAAATAAGAAGAATAAAGATGTATTACAATTGCTTTTTTCAACTGAGCACAACCTGCAAGTGCATAACCTATCTCTCTGCTCACCAAAAGGATCTGACCAAGACTTAGTCAAATTTTTCCTTTGCTTGAGCTTCTATTTCCTTGCTCTATTCCTTGAGGAGTTAGGCTCCTATTATTTAGGGAATTCCTCAAATTGATTGCGCATTTCTTTTAGGCTAGTCATTCGACTGCATGCAACACCTGTACACTCAAGACTAGTCTACAACTGATGTTACATTGCCTTGGAATCTACACCAAACATTAGGAACTTGAATTCTCTGCATGCACTAGCTATTTTGGGTTGATTGAGTAGTTAACTAGATGATCATTGAGTTTGACTAAATTCCCATTGCTTAATTGGCCTTCCATTAGTTCCTCCAAAAATTGGGACTAGTTTAACTGAAAACAACTTGAGATAATTGACCTTGATTGCTACAAATTAGCAATTACACATGTTGAACTGAATTCTAACTCCAAATCAAATTCACTGAGTAAATTGGGTTACACAAGCCATGCCACACAAGTTAACATCATCTAAGTTGTCTGCTGATGTGGAAATTTGATTTTTCTCAATTTAATCAAGGCAAAATCAAATTGAGAATTTCTTGCTGCATTTTTCAACATGGAAGTATGTCAATAGAATGATTCAACATCTAGACTATCTTTCAAAGTATGTCAAGAATTGTCAATCACTAAAAATGTTTCATTGATGGTCATAAGGGATTGTATCTTCAATGAATAAAGTGGCAGAGCAGAATGAATGGTGGAGGAGGAATATAGTCTATGAGAGTTCAAATGGTGGATAGAAATGTGGATAAATGTCATACTAGACATATATCAATGTCCAAAAATATTTTTAAGTGATTTCAATATTGTTCTTCATGATGTAAACATTAAAGAAGGGTGTTAGAATTAATATTTAATTTAAAATTAGCTGGGATTTATTGGAAATTGTTAAGATATCCTCTTAACCTCTATCTACAAATTTGAAATAAATTGAATCTCACAACATTTATATATAGATTGCATTTGGATTTGTTGAAGTAATAATAATTTTTTTTTTCATGAATTTTTCTCCTTTTGCAATTGGGAGAACAAATTGTGCTCCCAAGTCCCAACAACTCAATTTACCAACCAAGGAATAAGTCTCCTCCTCTCTGTCAATAACAATGCTCATCTTATTTGAAAGTATATTAATGAGCCATTGATTTCGAATTTTTATAAATATTCCAAAATCGAATAATCGACCTCACACATGGCCTTCTAATTATAAAATATTCAAAAAAACAACAATTGAATTAATTTCTTCTCTCCTGATGTGATGTTTTCTCCTCATCATAAAATTGATAATATTTTACCACTGTATTAGTTTTAAAATAATTATATATATAATTGATTTATTAAGATAATTTTATAGTTACTAATGTATTGATTTTTATAGTAATTTTATCTTTACAAATAGCACTTCTTACTCATTAGACCATTTAATATTATCTTTGTTCAGTATCCTTATCTTACTCATTAGAAAAGAATTTGATAAATTCACATAATTTTTTATATTTAAGAAAAATGATTCCTAATCTCACGGTTTTGATCGATATGCTGATAGGAATCATGGAATTTTGTCCATTTGTTACCAACTTAGACGAGCAAATGGAAGATAGATAATAGGAAAGCGGAAGAATTAGTGTTTTCTCTTTTGCGAATAAAAAGATAATAGGAAACCTGCAATAAAATATCAGTTTGAAGTTACTGTTCTCCGATCACGACCGTTATTCCAAAATTGTTTGCAGATCACATAGATATTATAGAAAACTATCATGGAGATCAATTAGATAATATAGTCCGTGGAAATATTAGGGTGATCATGGTTTCATGCAGAAAAGATTGGATTTTATAATACTGGTGACCATATTTGAAGCTCGGAGTAACTTTCGCATGCGAATTTGGATGTCAAACTCTATTTATTCATAGCAGAAGTTGGTATTTACAGTACAGAGCCTACATGGCTTCATGCTCTCCTGCAGTATTATTTCTGAAATTCACACCCACAACCACACCATTAAACCCACAACTGAACTAGAACTAGACGTTACCTACATACAAGATAGATAGACACACCGGATTTTATTTGAGTTTTTATGGTTTGCAGCGGCCTTCAGAATCGACTGTGTTGTCACCAAATCTGACTTCCTTCTGTCCATTGTACTGCACGCTGGAAGTTTGAGGATAGCCCGCAGCGCCATCCATGGAAGCACGGCTTTGAGGTCCATAGTAGAACACTCCTGAACAAGACACCACTATCGCTGGCACTCCTCTCTCGTATGCTTTTCTCACGTCATCTGAATCGGGCCTTTCTTGTCCCGGGAACGGGTGAGTGTGGAAGTCTGCCACCACCACGTAATTCCTCCCCTCTGCAGTCGGCACACCGTCTTTCTCAGGATTATCAAGTTCTATTTCGCTGCCTGCAATTACAACTCATATTATACAGTCATTTCGCATTGGAAAATTTGCTTAATTCACAATAGACATTCATGTATATATAAACATTTCATTATATCGTGTATATATACAAACAAAAAAGAACACTAGTACTTACTATCGCGTATATACATGGGAACTTCTTGTATATATAAACATTACATATGTTGTTACTATCGTGTATATATACATGGGAACTTCTTGTATATATAAACATTACATATGTTGTATATATATAAACAAAGAGAAAGTATAGTACTCACTCTGACTTGCTTGGGCGGAACGTTGTGAGCTTGCGAGTTGAACCACCAGAGAATGGTCGGGATTGTTGGAATCGGCGTAAACCCATCCTCCTCTCTCTTGGTACAAATCATTCCCCAAGAAGCTCTCCTTCCATGCTTTCCCCGCAGCTACTTGGAACTCCTTACTCACCAAGAGATCTGTGACACTTGGACCATTATATCCTCCTCTGCCTAATAACCTATCCTTCCGTGCCGCACTCAGACACATTAATGCAGCCACACACAACAGTGTAAGCAGGAGAGCAGAAGAGGACCGAGCCATGATAGATAGATATAGTATGAGAAAATATGATTATGAATGTTGTGTGTAAATGAAGGAATTCATCCATGTATTTATAAGTGCTTGAACACTGCAGCAATTATTTTGAATAGTGGGTTTATTTCAAAATGGGAGGCATGTCAGCAACCACTTTGCCGATATTATTCAAATTTTAAATCGGATTGAGGCTCCTTTGCTTTTTCTGATTGACATGTTCCACTGATCCCTCCACCCTTTTCTGTTGCACAGTGCTCCTAAGCGAAACAATATCGAAAAGTGGGGTAACGAATTGATCTATCTCTCTGTCAATACTCAGCAGAACCAATATAAAGAGAATACTGAGTTTTTCAGTGGAACGCCTACGCATAAATGATCTTTATCTCTATGAATGCTTCAACAGGACCACAATGTTTTGTGATGTTCAGTGTGGAAATAGGGATACCGCAATGATAACCCACGATCCAGAGAGCACCCTGGCCATATGCCAAGTTATGTCATTAAAAATGATATCAGACCATGAAATTAATTCAAGTTAATATTCGTGTTGGGTAATTATTTTTGGAGTCGTCAACCGAGGCGGAGGCGGAGGCCGAGGCCGAGGAGGAATTGCTAACGCTAAAAGTTATTGGAATTTGGGAAAAAAATTTCATCTTGTAGAGGTAGTTTTTGAATAGTTTTTTTATGGTGGAAATGAATTCAGTCCTAAAAATTTTAAAGTTTAATAATTATAACTTAGATTTACAAAAGTCCTTATCTAAATATGATTGAAATTTCCATAACTTTCTGAGCAACTCTTCAACCTCATTAATCCAAAAACATTATTTGTTTTATAATGGAATAAAGATAAAATATTGATAGAATATGGATCAAACATACAATGCTAAATTCTAATTCTGAAAAATTCTATGCCGTGTAAAGTGAGTAAAAGCTCTAGGTAATCCCTAGTGGTATAAGATTATAATCATAGTGATGCTAAGTGCAAGACTAACTTATTGGTTAATTTTTTAGCCATATAAAAAATTATTTTAAAACTAATTATTTTTATTTCAAAATAGAGATTTTAAAAATTTATTTCAGTCAGTCATATAAGAATAATAATTTAAAATTAAACTTATAATTTAGTTAATTTTTTAATATTATTATATAAAATGCAAAATAAATTATGAACTATTTTGATATTTATGATATTTACCAATAATTTATATTGATATTTATTAACAAATTATTATATCAAAATTTAATAAAATCATAATATTTTTTTAATAGTTTCTAGCTTTTTAAATAATTCAAATTCATTTTTTTTTTAATTGTACGATTTATTCACATTTCATTATAGGCAAAATGATTATTGATTTGAATTTGTTTGTCTCCTCTCTTCTTCCATTAATTTAAATATTTCATGACTTTTATTTTACTTTAACAAAATAAAGGTCATGATAATTAATTCAAAAAGATCATTTATGATACTTTTGTATATGACAATAATAATTTGGAGGAATTACCTTGATACCAAAAATATTAGAATTGATATTCAACACAACCTCAATTGAAATTATAGCATTGAGCAAATGATAAATTAAGGGTAGAAAAGTTATTATAGACTTGAAAATTATTGTATATTAATAGGCATTTAGCTTTGAGATTTGAATAGCTAATTTGTGATACTTTTATCACTTTGATTATCTTATATACAGGAGAATTTTGAAAATATAATATAAGTAGAAAATCTTGGAGAAAGATAGAATAAATTGAAAGAATTTATAACTTAAAATCCCAAAATTAAAGGAAGTACATTGAGAATCCTATCTTCTTCATAGAAGCAAGCCTCCCATCATTGAGAGCACAAATATGATTGGGTAACTAATGTATAAGAACAAGATAAGCAACATGGAAGACTAGAATCTCTTTAGGATTTCTTCAAACACCAACTAAAACCATGAGGCTAAAAAGTGTATGGCATAAAGATGCCAAAACTTGGCTAAATAATTAAGAAATAGTATGAAAAACACTAGAAGAAGTCATTATATTGATAATATTAAATATATTATTTCATCTAAAGTTAATCAAAATGTATGGTACAATAAATAATTAGAGGATAAAAAGAAAACTAACATGAAAATTACCTCTAGGTTTTGACTAATGCAAAGAAAAAAATAGAGATTGCTAAAATAAGAACAAACTTTCATGAGTTGCATAGTGAAAGTAGGCATTAGACAATTCCCAAAACATTATAGGATTAAAGAATCTTCCATATTTATGACACTAAGAGGGTTTGAAGATGAAAAATATTTTCTCATAGAATGCCACACATATACCTAAATTAGATCCCAATTTAAAAACATTTATCACAATACCAACCTTCCTAACTTTCTAATTCATGAAGACCATGACAATCTTGGAACACGTCTTTTAATACCTTTTGAGTACTTAAAAATATGATTTTAAAAAATCCAAACAATCCCTTTTAGTTCTAAAAATTTGATAGACCAATTCTTATGTCTGTAAAAATTAATCATCATTCTCATCATTGTCAAAAAAATTATATAATAAATATATAAAAAGTATATTTAACTTATTATCTTTAACTTAAAGTTTAATATATAATTTTACATTATTTTTTTCTATAAAATATATTTTTAGAAGAGAATTTTAATCTACAACCATTAATTTTTATGAAAAACTTTTTAAAGCCTCATCATCATCCATGCAAAAATGTAACCTTAATGTAATAACATGCTTTTCAGATTAATCACATAATAAATAAATATATTTTTATTTTTATTATTATATATATATATATATATTATATATATATATATATATATATATAGATATATAATTAATTACATTTTAAATATTTTTTTATTAAATTGTTTATTGCATCGAGATGTTAGCATTGCCAAATGCTCTCAATAGGATCAAGACGAGGCTCCTTAGGCTGCTCACACATGCAAGGTATGACAAGGGTCTCGATCTCACTCTCAATAGTTATTATGGCTCATTTAATCACCTTAAACTGCTAAACTAGATTGCATTTCAAGGTGGGCTTGCTGGTTTTCCTTGTAGTTCTCAACCGCATGCAAGGGGCACTACTGTGAATTTTCGATGCGGAAGCTTTGTCAATCCTCCTAGAATAGCCATGAACGAAAGAAACAGATTTACCAATGATGACATTGCTTGCTCGGAAAATGGAAGATTGATCCTGAATCCTATTCACACTTGGGTGCTAAAACCTTTATTTATACGTGGTAGAATTTTATTGGAATATCAAGATTTTATTTTGTAAGGATTTAAAGGATGTTGTAAAGATTTAATAGACGAATAGGAGAACAGAGAGAGTGAGGAATTGAACAAGTGACTTAACATCTAGGAGTGTTTTAATAGGGCACTCTAGCAGTGTCTATCCAAGACCATCTCGAAAAAATGGATCAATATTAATTATATAATATTAATGGGTATTTCTTTTTTTTAAACTTTAATTTAATTTAAATTAAATTTAAATATATATAGATGGGTGTTAGGTGGTAGTTCTAGAATTCTTCCATGTGCTTCCATGTCTCCTCTTTCCTATGTAGTTAGAGGAAGTGCCATATACCATTGGAAATGTATCATGATAAGGTTTTCAACCATATACTTATGCTCCAATTAGATCTAGCAAATTTGAGTAGATAATTCCTTCAAAGATAGGGTATTCAAAATGGGCATCAAAAGCCTAAAAACAATATTTCTAACAATTTTCATTTTCCAATATTTATCTTGGATATTTGTAATCTTCAACTATCTTTGACAAACATTTTCAACAGTCTCCCACTTTGTCATTAATTGCAACTCTTAGTCAATTCTACAATAATGCAGACAATTCTCCTCACTTGCAACTTCCCTCCCTTTGACATTAATGAAAAATAGATGCTCTCTTTGATCTTGTGCTCATATTTATCTATAACTTTTTTTCCTCTGCAATTTTTCTTAAGGTCTATAACTCTTTCTTTATTTACAACTTCTCTTGATAACTACAACTGCTCCCCCTTGTCTGCCATCTTTTCTTATCTCTTCTTATCATTTTTACTCTAACTGCAATTTTTGCCTTAATATGGCCCCACAAAAACAATTAATTTTTGTAATTACTTACTTTTTCTTTCTTTGCCTAAAAACTATTAAAAAAAAATGACATTCTCTTGTCTCATCCTACTCACAACATTCCAAATTTCTAACCAAGTCAAGTGGCTAACATAAAAGTGTTTCATGTTTAGTTGCCTCATTTATGTGAGAAAGTGGAGATGCTTTCCACTCAATTATGAAGAAATTGATATATCTTGAAGGCTTGTGGTTCAAGAAAGATGGTGAATTAATACATGTATTGTTTATAGAGCCATTTTCATGTTTTATATTTTATTTTTGAATTCTTTGAAAGTGAGTGGTCACTTACATACATGGTAAGTGAGTGCGATACAATTGTTGGTCCATGGATCAGGTGGTGTGTGCCAGGATAGATTTCCCTATCCATTATAGGCTTGAAGAGGTTGATTGTATGGGAATATGCTTGGTCCATATTTTCAAATTGGCAAAAATAGCTCTTGGACTGATTAACATTTACCTTAATGTACAGAAAGAAAAGGAAATGGCAGTCGGTGTCATGCATCTGTGGTAAGACTCTCCATTTATGGTGAGTTAATGATGTGATTCCCTTAAGGAAATGGTAGTCGGTGTCATGCATCTGTGGTAAGACTCCTCCATCTGTGCTAAGACTCCATTTATGGTGAGTTAATGATGTTATTCCCTTAATTCCACATGAATATCTAGGTTTTTATGGAAAGCATATTGTGATTTACTGATGTGACACCCCTAATTCCACATCAAATATCTGTGTTTATAGAGATAATTTACGTAAGCATTCCACCAAGGGTGAAGAAAGTGATTTTATGTCGCTCCAACTGTAATTTTCGTTTCGCTTTAGCTCCACTTGTAATATTCTCTTAGGCCTTCTCCATCTATTGTGCTTCAGTGATGTGATACCCCTAATTCCCATTCAATATATCAGGGTTTAGAGAGATCATTTACATAAACATTCCACCGAGGGCAGAAGAATGTGATTTGCCCTCTGTCCACTAATTGGTCTTTTCGAGAATGTAAGGGGTCTACAGTATCACTGTTAAGGAAAAAAGCCAGAGCTCAGTGGAGTAAGATGTAGTATTCAGATAAAGCAATGGAATCTCACTTCAATTTAAGTATTGCAAAGTGGTTGCTGACACGTCTGCCATTTTGAAATGAACAGAATTTTGAAAGCAATTGGTGCAGTACAATGGTGATCCTGCTGTGCTCAAGAGCTTATAAATACTTGGCTGCATCCCTTCATTTCCACACAACATTCATATTCATATTTGCTGATAGTATATTAATTTTATCCTGGTTCGTTTATCTTCTGCTCTTGTTCTACATTGTTGTGTGTTGCAGCCTTAATGTGTATGAGTGTGGCCACGGATGGTCCAAAGTTGACAAAGGGGAAAATAATTTTTATTTTTATTTTTCTCCTTTATATAACTTTGTTTTTATTTATTAAACACCTATTTTAAACGCCTCAGTAATTTTTTTAAACGCCTCAGTAATTTTCTTAACAACATCAGTAATATTTTTTTTGGATTTTAAAATATTAAAATGTTAAAACTATTTTTTAATAAAAATAATATTTATTTTATTTATCTGACTATTTTCCAATTACTAGTTTCCAACACTAGTTTTCAGCTACTAGTTTTCAATGACTAACCCTGGGCAATGATGCATCTTTACTATTTAGTCTTGAAGATTGTACAATTTTTACCTCGTCTTGAGGATGAACGACATTGGTTGGTTCCAAACGTAAACCAAATCTTAATGATGCGATTATTCTGAAAGACATTTATCTACAATATGGATCACAAAAGTCTCAGATCTAACATATTTGTGTATCTTAAAAAATCCTTAATTATATTAATTATAATTTTAAAATTTATATTGAGTATTAATTTTGTATATTTATGGTATGGTCTACTTTAAAATAAAGTTTATATTTTTTTTTTTCCATTTTGTGTGTTTGCAATTTTCATTTTATTTTAGCTTAATTTTTTTAACATTATATTAATTAAAAATTATTATAAATTAAATTGTAAATAAATTAAATAATAATATTTTGTTTAATCGCTATTAATTTTTACCAACTATTTAGTTTATATGTTTCTACTAGTATATAATTGTTTAACTTAACATTTTTCTATATCTTAACTTTAAAATTAAATTGGTTTAAAAGCTTAATTTTTTTTGTAAGCTTGGTAGTACTTCATTTTTCTATTAATTATCTATAAGCAGGTAACACAAATATGTCTGGTGGCCTCAACCTGTCCGAGGGAAACCAAGTCTGTTGGCCACATATCAGCATCATAAGCCGTCCAAAATTTACATAGCTTGATCATTATCATCCACGCTAAGTTTGCTAATGTATCTACTATATGCTTAATCCTTTGACTTGTAAAGTAAATGCTATCCATCATAAAAATAAAATTTACTTTCTACTACTCTGCATTAGTCATTAGATGACTCAATAGGTGCTGGGTCCTTGGTACTTGACCTAGGCACTTCGTTCTGCAGCAAGGTTTGGATTTGTTTTTCAATTCGCCCAAAACAAAGGTTCTGATGATATTGCTATACCTGCACTGCCTGGATTTCTTTTTGGATGTCCTTTAGACTTGGTTCCTCTTGACAAGCTTGCATTTGTTCTTCTTTGTCCCTGTATATTGTCATGGCCCTGGCCAACAGGTTCTTCATGACCCAGTACTATTAGATGGTCTGTTTGAATAGTGTTGGATAACCTTTGGTATGCCCCGGGTCAATGAGCAATGGCTCCTAGTGCTCCGTTGAAACCTCTTCATTTATCGCCTTGGAATTTAACTCTGCCTCCCAAGTTGCTATTACAACTTTTACTTGTGTTGGCATTCTTGCATGGCATGCAAGCATTAATTTCTGCATGCTTTCCTCCCTCGTCTTCCTTCCCCTTTTTTGTTGGGTTTTGCTCACTGAAGCCATCGAATCCTTCATTTTCTTTTCTACCTAGTTACTTGCCCGTCTACCTCCTTTTCTTCCCTTCCTTGCTTCTGCCTTCACCATATTTTCCTTCTGCAATTCTTTCAGTACCCACCCCTCTCACGTTCTTACCTGCTCCTGATGGTGGAGCATTGGAGTCTGAATGTAGAGGGGTAAATAAAACTGTAATGTTAACATAAGTGCAAACATTAAAACCAATTCGAATTTCATTCACGACCTGTTGCCTTTCATTGTAATTCTTCTTTACAGAATACCAACTGCGGATTTTCTCTCGGAAACTCAGTTGCCCCCAACTCCCTTCCCATCTTTCCTTGGTCCTTGCTGCATGCAAAAATAAGGGTATCGCTTCCCTCCTCTGCTCAAATCCCCCCTTGGAGTCCTCTCACTGGTATCCACACTGTGGTCCAACTCCACTCCTGGGAGCTGGAAGACAAGGTTTGGTTTGACCAAAGTCAACAGTGCAAGATGTTGGCTCCGTTTCTGCCACAAAGGCAGACCCACTAGACTTGAGATGCCTCGACACCTCCCTCTTATCATTACGAGTTCTGGCCCGCCCCTACAGTCCATCTCGATTGAGGATGACTAAGATATTTTTAATTCAATTTATTAAAAAGTTAAAAATTATTAATTATATGATGGTTAAATATTAATTAAAATGTGAAGAGCTCACCTATCAAACTTGTGATTTCAATGAATCCCTACAGGGTTCTAAAGAGATTAGATAAAAAAAATTAGAAAAGTTTCCAAAAAATCGCACTCAAAAACTACTGGGGACTCCCTTTTAGCCGTAATCGCAGGGTTAACGTCTTGTTTCCATTGCGATAGGTATCGTCGTTGGGATAAGTTCTTTGTTGGTGCATAGTTTTGAATGTTTTTTACTGGTGGATGTTGTCCGTTGAATCATTGTTCCCAACAACCTTCCTCTACACAAATTTGGGTAGATTTGATTGTGTGACTTGAACAAGAAAGGAGTCAAATGGAAATGCAAACTGGGTGGTCTAATCTATTTAGTGGTTTTGAACAAAGCTCAAATGGGATTCATTAATCCCATCATTTTAAGCTCTTTTTCTCACAAATTTGTAGACCTTTTGAAAATGCCAGGATCATGCACTAAAACTACAGATAACAATGTAAGCACACAATTCCTTAGAATATTTATTTAGGCCCGCGCGTTATGGAATTTATAAGGTCACTATACTCTACTTTCTTTGTATAAATGTGTAGAATTATAATAGTATTGCAATGTACGCTATTAATATGGAACTTAAAATAAGACTGATGAAGGTTGCAAACTCAAACATAACAGGTATAATCACATTACTGAACAAAACATGGGCGCATGATCGATCTTTTCTTGCAGAGTTTCTGAGAGGGAAATGAAACTAAACATTTGGTGAAAATATTCTCATCATTTCTCACAGAATTTTTTTGTCTCACACTCTTCGACAATAGTGACTTTTCTTATGCAGAGTACCGAGTTGGCTTTGCACTCTATACAATGACAAACACCTCCACACTTAGCACAATGATCCTCGCTTGCACTATGGAAGTGTTGCTAAAACACAACAACAATTTGAACAGAACGGCAATTTGATGGGTCGATGTTGTATTCAATGATAAGCCTTTATTAATCACAAAATATATTCATGATAGTAGGAAAAATAATTTTTAGTTTGAAGCATCGCCATAAGTGACAAGGAATGGAGAGAAATCGTGGAGCAAATATTTCTCTTCTCAATATTCAAAATATTTAAATAGATTACATCCAAAGCATCAACAATACATGAGAGGAGTGAAACTCGACTAAATTGAAGTAAATTTGAACTGACTATGACACCTAGCATACAATGGAAATAAATGTGATGACACCTAACAGACAATGAGATTAATATCTCAACACCCCCTCCTAATATAAACTGTTACAAGTAGAGACACTTATAATTCCTATTTACTCTCTTTGAAATTCAAATACATTTTTTCCCAATGGCCTTGTGAAAATATCTGCAAGATGATCTTTGGAACCACAAAAAGTAAGCATTATGTCCCTATCATTGACAAGCTCACAGATGAAATGCAAACATGTGTCAATGTACTTTCTCTTTTTAAGAAATACATGATTTTTTGATAAAGAAATTTCTGAACTGTTATCATAGTAAATAGGAGTTGGCTCCTTCTAAAGGTTTGAAAGATATTTCACTAATCTTCTCAGCTACACTGCTTGACAAGCTGCTGAATTTACTGCTACATAATCTGCATCTATAGAAGATATTGAAACGATTGATTGTTTTTTAGATGCCCATGATATCGGATTGGTTCCAAGGTGGAAAGCATACCCTAAGGTGCTTTTGTGATCATGTATACTACCTGCATAATCGATTTCTATATAACCTGAAAGTGAACAATTTTTAGAATGTGTGTAGAATAAACCATAGTCTATGGTCCATGCAATATATCTTAAGATCCTTTTTGCAACCTTCCAATGAGAAATATTAAGTGACTGCATAAACCTTCATGAGTTTTGGTATACAAAGTTGGCTCATGGTTGCTTCTGCAAAAGCCACTTTTGATGAGATAGGTGTTAATGCTATTTTACCAAGCTCTTGGAGCTTGTTTCAAGCCATACAAGGCTTTCTTCAATTTGTATACCTTATTCTCTTGTCTTGGAAATTCAAAACTAGGAGGATGCTCCACCTAAACTTCGTCCTTCAATATACCATTTAAGAAAGCATATTTTACATCAAGTTGATAGACCTTCCATTTGTGTTAAGCTGTTGTCGATAAAATGGTTATGACAGTGCCTAACCTTGCTACTCAAGCAAAGGTTTCACCATAGTTACACCAAACTGTTGTGAGAATCCTTTGGAAACCAACCTTGCCTTATGTTTCTCAATTTCTCCTTTTTCATTCAACTTGGTCTTATATACCAATTTTACGCCAATTTTGGTTTTGTCTCTTAGGAGATCAACTAATTCCTAAGTGCAGTTCTTCTTTATGGCAACAATTTCTTATTTCGTTGCAATAACCCAATGATTTTCTTTAACTGCTTCTTCGAAATGGGTTGTTTGAGATGAAAGAAAGAAAAATGTATTTTGTTGGTCAAACTCATGCTCTCGCTCATATATTTCTCTAATGATTCTTATTTTCTAATTGTATTATGAAGATGTTGAATCATTAGTGGATTCACTGCCTGAAGCTGTACTGTTTTCGGAATGGTATGGCTCTTCTTGAACCTACAATCTTGGTAGCTGTGGTGGATAAAAATGTTGATTTGAAGCTTCATCAACATTATCAGACCAAGATTTATTTTCAAAAAAATTAACATCTTTTCTTTAGACAAACTAGTTAGTAATTGGGTTGTAAAATCTATAGGAATTTTACTACTCACTATAGCCTATGAAAATACATATTTCACTCCTATCATCAAGATTCTTTTTTAGATGCTAAGGAACATGTGCAAATGCTACTGATCCAAAAATTCTAAAGTGAGATACATTTACTTTTTTACCATCCCATGCTTCTTAAGGTATTGCATCTTGGAGAATGGTTATTGGAGATTTGTTGAGAACATATACTACTTTCGAGACAACTTCAACCCAATGGTCATTTGAAAAATTCTTCTCACGAAGCATACATCTGGCCATGTTCATGATTGACTAATTTTTCCTTTTGGCTACTCCATTATGCTGTGGAGTATATCTTGTTGTATTTTGCGTGATGATTCCTTATTGTTGACAAAATTTTTTGAAGTCATTAGAGGTGTATTCTCCTCCTTGGTTGGATCTGAGTACTTTCAAAGGATTTCCACTCTACTTTTTTGCTTATGATTTGAACTCTTTGAATCTTGAGAAGGTATCTGATTTATTCTTGAGAAAATAAACCCATGTCTTCCTACTATAATCATCAATGAATTCCAAAAAATAAAGAGTACCAACAATGTATTGTGTCTACATTGGGCCATGTATATATGTATGGACTATCTCTAAATGCTCTTTTGCTCCAAAGGAAGACGTGGGAAAGCTATCACTTTTATGCTTAGATAGAACAAAAATTTCACAGTTATAATATTTTTCATTCATAACAGTGAGACCAATTACCATTGAACGTTTTTGAAGAATACTTAGACTCTTGAATGGGTTGTGGCTATACCGAGAGTGCCATAGTTGAGACTCATCTATTCTTGAAACATTGTGGGCAAAAGACTGTGAAAGATTTGGAATTCTAAGAGTCAATTGAAACATCTTATTCTTGGTTTTTTCAACCTTTATTATCAATATTCTATTAAGAGGTTTGTTATAGATATAGCATGTGTTACCTTGGTATATTACATCATAACCATATTCCATCAATTGATCTACGCTAATGAAGTTATGCTTCAGATGTGGAACATAATAAACATCTAGTATGTATTTATGATGATTTTGTTTGGTGAGGACAGGGACAAAACCTTTCCCTTCAACTTTAATACATGAACGATATCCAAGAGTGATTTCAGTGTTATGGAAGCATCAATGCAAGAAAGTAGATTTTTGGTACCTATCATATAATTGTTGCAGCCACTGACTAGAAACCAAAGGTCCTTGCTGTGACTGTCTTCAGAAAGATGATAGGAAATAAACATTGTTTCAAAGGATTCTCATTCATTGTTGGAGAGATGGAAATTTCCTTTTTGTTGACTTGAGTGTTTCTTTCTGTATTCATGTTCATAATGCCCAAATTTCTTGCATTAATAAAATTAGGCATTCAATTTTCTCCATGTTCTGCTTCTTTGTGTGTTTGGCTTTGTGAAGGTATTGACTACTCTACTACATGATGATGTTTTGCTTTTCCTCTGCCTTGACCTTTGCCTTACTTTCTATTATTGTTATATCCTCTTCCTCTGCCTCTACCAAGAGAGAGTTGTGATTTGAAAGCTTTTTCCATGGAATCTTCTACCAAGTTAAGTCTTGTTTCATGTGCTAGAAGTGATCCAGTCAATTGTTATACCGAGAAAGTTGTAAAATCTTAGGATTCCGGAGTGGCTGTTACAACCATGTCATATTTCTTGGGCAAGCTTTGAAGAGATTTTTCAAGAACCTTCTAATATGTAATGGTTTCACCAATGAGTTTTATCTGATTGATTATTCTAATGACTCTAGTCATGAACTAGTCCACATTCTCTATGTCAGTCATCTTCAGGGTTTCGAACTGAGCTCTTAATGTTTGCAATTTAACAATATTTACTGTATCATTACCTTGATAAGAAACTTTCAAACTATCCCAATAATATTTTGTTGTTGATGCATTGGTTATCTTGTCGAAGATAAATTCATCGACTAAGTTTTATATCCAACATTTGGCTTTGTGCTCTTTCTTTCTTAGTTCTGCAACGATATTCCTCTTATTATTGTTCATGGATGCTAATTGTTCTTGGATTGGCTCTATATAACCATTCGGTAGTGTTATAGGCCATTTTGTCACATCCAATCAGTGAGCCTCCTAATGGGATCAATCAACATCCTATTCCCCCTTGTCACCATCTTGCACAAATCCCTAAGCATATTCGCTTCATCCCCTAGAGTTTCAGCCCGAAGCTGCTTCATCTGAAACAATTTGAGGACCAATGCTCCCTATAAGCCTACCTGGTTGCTTTCACCTACATGTTTCTCAACCGTGGCTTGCGTTGGTCACCAATAGGTTTCTCCCCTTTGCACCTACGTTGGTTCTATAAATCTAGCAGAATGATCGAGATTCCAGAAGCTTCCCCTTCTAGGAGTTTCCAAAAGTTGTTTTAACTACTTACCTTGGATAAAACATTTAGATCCTATCCTTCCCTACTTTGGCTTTTTCACCACTTATCCTTTGATCTTATCCCTCCATCAAAGGTGGATCTCTTACCCTATATTGGTAATTGGATAAAAACTCCCAACTACCCTACTTCTCTATATATTCCAAACCTTCTATGTGGTTGGGGGTTGGATTTTGGAGAGTGATTCTACCCTTGTGCTTCTATGGTGAGTGGTAATTATCTCATTCATTTAGGGTGATTGGAGGTGCATATTGTGACAAGGAAAGGAAAATTCAAAAACTTGGAGGAACTATTCTACAAGATCAACTACTACTTATGGTTGTAATCTTCTTCCATTTATATTAATGCAAAGAATTCATTGTTTTCCTATATGTGATGTTGTTATTCCACTTATTTCTATACCATGTTGATCTATTGAATGAAGTATATAGATGATACTGCATAGATCTAGTAGTTTCTCGGCTTGTGTTATATGACTATGCAAGTTCTAATTTTTCATTCAGAGTTGGAATTGGAGCTTCCAAGCAAAAGAAGGAGCGAAGTTTGAAAAGGATTCCAGGTAGGCCTCACTCCATCATATATTTACTTTAAGGAAACACATTGTGTTCCTTGTCTCTCTGTTGCTCTAGGTTAGCCACCAATCTAGGGGAGATACTTTTGTCCGGAATCATAAATCACGTATAACAAATTCGTGACCATACTAGGGAATAGAGTATTACCTTGGTGGTTTCCTTTTCCATTGTCTTTGGTTACCTCTTGACAAACATTTGTTGTATCATCCAAACAAGAACAGACCTAGGAAGTGATTTCATTGAGTCCTTTTTGCAATTTTTGTGTCGGAATTCTCTTTCCTAGGCCGAACACACCCCCTGTTCCTTTGACAGAGCATTGCACCTCAACTTGGCCCACTTTGCACCAACATTGCAACGCACTGGTGCCTCTTCTACACCAACGTTGGCCCCTGTTTTTGCATGAATTTTGCCTTGGTTCATAAGCCTCTTTTTAGTCAGCTTACTTCTAGCTTAACTTCCCTGATTGTTTAGTGTCTTTTTGTCTCTCTAAAGCCTCCATTTGGTTTGCATTTGTTTTTTTTCCTTTGGTAAGAATTGGTTATGATTTTTCTTTGTTCTCATCATTTGGTCGCTTACAAACTAATTTCGTTTGATTGCTGGTTGCTTAGATGAATTGTTATTCTAGTCCTCATTCTAAAAAGTGTAATTGAATCAGTAATTGAACATTTACATCTTAGTTTTCTTCATTTCGAAAATTAACTGTGGTGAAAATAATTTTTTTGCATTAGAAATTAAGGTTTTTCATGTGCATTAACATAGTAATAGTTGCATTAGAAAGGAAATTGCATCTAGCGTCTTGTTTGCTGCATATTGTGTGCTGCATCTTGATTATTTCTTCCCTTCCTTAGCTAGATTTTCATTGAAAGAGAGAAGATTTCTATTCTCTTATGTTAGATTTGCATTTAAGGGTGTTCAGGTGACATTCACGGTGAGCCCCAAAATTGAAACATAATAAAAGATAAAAGGTAAAATTTATTGAATCAATCTAAGGAGCATTTATAACATTAACACAAAAATTTAGAGGTATAGGCTAGAGACGTGTTCCAACATCGTTAAATGTAGGAGCTTTTGTTGTTTTCTAGCGTTGCATCCTGGGGGTGAAATCCCGTTCCACATATGTGAGTGTATAGGATCATACTCCATGTACCTTCAAGTATAATAGTGGTGCTCCATGCACATAAAGTATATGGGAACACTCTCATTAAATGGTTATGCATTAGACAACACTACTACAGACTGTAATCCCACGTACTGTCATGTATATTTTGGGAGTCTACAATAGGTTTATATCTATCCATAGGTAATTGAGTCTACTGCCTTGTATACCATTGTATACCAAACATAACATTCAGGGAGATCGGCTACCGTACATTAAGTCCTTGGTTCGCCAAGGTGTATATTGCAGTTCATGGTTGTTTGATAATCCTTTATGCCTAGATTACCCTCTTTTTGATTTATTTCTTTTTGTGTTAATAAAATTTATTATCCAACGTGGAAAATCAAAATTCTCCCTCCCCGTTGTTTGTATAAAATACAAAATAAGCCTCCTCTTCCTCTAGAGGCTTCTCCTAACGATCATCTAAAGCATAAGAAAACACAAACTACCAAATCAGGAACATCAGGAACTACTTCTGGCCCTCCTTCTGATATTGATCAGCTAGAATCATCTGCCCCTTTGACTTTCGAACTCGAGACTACATCTATTCCTGTTGGTGACACTGACACAATTGAAACATAAGTCCCTGAAAATTTGTTACCTGAGGTAATTGAATATGATCTCTGTGAGTCAAAAACTTTGTTTCCTGAGGTTATTGAACCCGAGGAGCCTCATCCATCTTCACCTGAGGAGCCTCATCCATCTTCTCTTCCTTTGTTTAAGATATAACTAATATATTGTTGAATTGAGGCTTCTGTGATCCATATCAAGTTTACGAGAGATTTTCAGAGTAAATCACATGATATTTCATTTGTCAACACATTTCAAACCAATTAGTGTGGTTCATCATTAGGAAAAGTTGAAGAATCAGATCAAGCTTTGCATGTTAAATAGTCAGAGCAGAACCTCCAATGGCTAGCTGTTGGAGGTTCTGCTCTGACTATTTAACATGCAAAGCTTGATCTGATTCTTCAACTTGTCCTGACGATGAACCATACTGGTTGGTTCGAAATGCGTCAAAAAATGAAATATCATGTGATTTACGCTGAAAAATCTCTCGTATAACTAATATATCTTGGGCTTGACAATGAACCTCTTTCATACAAACTTGTGGGCATTGAAGAGATCCCTCAAGAAGAGCCTTGTCCTTCTACTCCCGTTCATTGGGAAGGAATTTATTTCTATCAAAATAATCCTCTTATGTCTCTTCAACCTCCAACAAATTCTCCTTTACCTGATTCTTTGGGCCTACCCACGGATCTCTCGCAGAAATCTTCATTGGGATTGTTAACCATGATTGGAATTGATTCAGACTCCCAGTCTGTGTCCACCACTATGGTTGAGACATTAAGTGTCACTTCCTCATCTATGTTTGTAACATCATAAAAAACTCATTTATATGGTGGCCCGTATGTCTCTCCTGGCTATTAGTCATTATCTAGTACCTCTTCTAGTGTTGCTTCTAGTCCTTGGACCTCTACCATGTCATCCAATTTGGGAACAATGTCTGGTTCTTCTCTTATGAATGCCACACATTTTTCTCCTCTTCCTTCATCTACACCTACAATAGAGCAACATGCTGGCCCTTATATAAGTGGGCAAAGCTACCCTCAACAACCTAACCCTCTGTATGTTGGGAACCCTTGATCTGTATCGTGGTTTCCTTCATCATCCCCTCCTCCCATGGTAGGGGGGAAACCTATTGTTGATATACCTCAATATGGTAACCCACCTAGTTATAGTCCTCCTTATCTTGGAATGGATTCTTGTGTTTGGAAACCTACTTTACCCGTTCAACGTGGTTCATTTTGGGATCAATTATTGAATCCTCAAACTGTACCATCTTCGTCACAAATCCCTACCTATCCATCAACACCTCAACAAGTTCAAATACATGTGATCCACCTTTACAACATATTCTAATGGTGTCTGGTTCCCCCACGGGGGATTCACTCAGTGAACCTCTGACATATTGCGTGCGTTCATGGCATATTAAACGATACCCTTAATTTGACTACATATTGGAAAATCCCTCTAAAAATCACATTATTTATACCCCTACTAATATGAACCCAATACAACTTCCAATTTAAAAAACACCTACTTTCACTAGATATTGTAGGTATCCATTTTTTCATTAACATTTTTTATACCCCTTTATATTTTTTCATTAACTTAAAGCACCATTTTTTATATTTTCCAATATAAAAACCCTTTACCCCTATATATCCCCTAATATATTATGTCACTTTTTCCTCAATATATATCCCCCAATATGAACCCACGTGGTATGATATTGCTCCCCCAGTGAATCCCCTATGGGTTCCCCCCAGATCCCAATTAGCCAATTTGTACAAGGTCCCTCACCTTCTCAATCACTTGCGCAAGGTACTCCTCAAGTTTAGGTAGATCAAATTCCTCAAAATTTGATACAGTCTCAATCAAACCCGTAATAGGGGGAAATGCAAACCCCTATCGGGCAACAATATGGATCACATCAATTTCCTTTTAAAGGCCAACAAATCCAACCCGAACCATTCTAGCAGCTTTATCGCCATCCTAGAATGGGAAACAAAATCACTTGTATGCTAGTTATTAGAACCATCCATATTATAGTAACCAAGTTCCTTATTATCAAAATCCTCCTTACCTAGGAATGCAACTGCTTGTTACCCAAGTTATCCCTTCATATCTAGGTCATCCATCTCGAAACTTTAATCGGTAGTTCCCTTTTGTGGCTACTCTTGAATTACCAGATTTAACTCAGCTTACTAATGACCCCGTTAGTCATTCGCCATGGTGGTCGATTATTCCCACTAAGTTTCCTGCTGATATCCTAAAGTTCAATGGGAATCCTAGAGAAGACCCGCCGACGCATGTAATTACGTATCATCTATGGTGTTCATCCAACTCCCTTAATGATGATTCCATTTGACTCCATATGTTCCAATGAATGCTTATAGGTACCACAACTAAATGGTATATTGAGTTACCTAGAGTGTCATTTCAAGACTTCATCACCTTAGCCACTACCTTCCTCACACATTTCCAGTTTCCCATCAAATACGAAACTAGAACATAACTATTGACTAACTTCAAACAATCAAACTCTACTCACATTTCAAATAAGATTCATGAGTGGAGGCACTATTGTTGGTTGGCCAAGACTTATGTTCTCGAATAGTTGTTAGCATAATGGTTTGTCAAATATCTATTAGCTCCCATAACATAAGATGTGGCTGAAGGTGGAGTCATGACTGAAGAGAAAGTTATTGCTTGTGCTCAATATTTAGATATGGTTTATACCCAATCAGGCACACTCTATGATAAGAGACCAAAAACTCCGAGACCCTCAAATAATGTTCCTCCTCCACCTGGTAAATAATCTCATGCTGCCTATGGCATTATAGCATCTGCCAGTTTGCAGTCGGTGAGTAAGCCACCTGGTATTTCTCTTACCTCTCATGTACAAAAACCTCCATCCCATCCTCTTACAACTTTTCTTCTGAGATAAATGCCATCTCATCTGATAAAGGAAAATCTCAACAACAATGTGTAAGAAAGAAGAAAGGTAAAGGTAAGAAAAATAAAGATTCCTCATCGCAAGATAAACAAAAAAATTCATCTTTCGATGAGAAACAAAAACATCGATATCCATGTTTTATTTGTAACAAGGGTCACTTTACACGTGATATTCCGCACCGTGCTAAAGTGAATCGGTTTCTTAAATCATTCACTTCTCCCGCTATGCAGACCGACTTGTTTCCCAATTAGGAGACTCATATGACTGTCTGGGATGCATCTTCCTCTAATATAGTTTTGTTGCTTTCTTCCTCAAATCTAAAATATGATGTCATGGTGGCCACTCAGAATAAGGACTATGGTAATTTGAATCCATTGAATGTTTAGGCCACTGATCCACTTGCCAGTTCGGCACCACCTTCATCTGATCCTATTCGACCTCCGGTTTCTATGGAATTGACTATCAAGCCTATGAAGGGTGTTATCCATAAGTCTGATTTCAACCCTCGTTTCAGAGCTGCTCAAAGTTACAACGTAGTTGAAGACTTGGCTCAGTCTCCATCAGCTATATCGACTCTCAAGGTGTTGCAAAACTGGCCCACCCAAAAGAAGACCTTGTTTTCAGCTATCAGATGTGTGGATCCATCAGATTCTAACCTAGTGGTTTTCTCTTATGAAAACTATATCGCTCGACTTCCAGCTTAGTTAGACTTTATGATTCATGTCATTGTCCATGGTAAGAACATTCATTATTCTATTTTGGACGAGGGAGCCTTGACCTACATAATCATTCCTTGTCTTGCTGGAAGGTGATTGGTTCATCTGAACTGAGTCATTCTACCACCACATTAAATCATTTGACCGAAGGACATATAAACCTTGTAGGATTCTTAATTCCCTCCAAGTGGAACTGGGGTGAAAAACTGTCTCTGTTGAAGTAGAATTTATCGAAGGAACTCTAAATTATAATCCTTTACGGGGATGTACATGGGTTTATGCTATGGTTATCATTGTTTCAACTTACTTCTGAATGATCACCTTTCCTCATAAAGGTAGGATTGTCGCCATAGATCAAATCACCTTTCTCGCCTTTGATTCCAATGTTACTAGAAGTGTCCCTCTTGTAGGGGAAGCCCTACATTCATATCATCATGTTGGAGTTGGTTCATTGAAGGATTCATCACTTATGGGAACCTTTTCGCTCCCTTCCCCTCCCATTCTCAGCTCCTCCCCTTTGGTGGCCTATATCAATATGATATCATCCTCTACAATCATGACTGATCCATGGATTATATCTGATGAAACTAAAATCAAAAGTTTTGGAGACTGAATGCTACTTAGCCCCGTTGGGAAATATTATGAAGCCATCTATTTGGCTTGTGCAGCCCATAATTTTTATTCAATCAATTAGGTAGATCGATCACTAGATTATGGCATGCCCTCTGATCCTTTCTCGCATATAGTATCTACAGACCAAAGCATCATGGAAATCATGATGTTAGACAATGCACCATGGGACGAACATCATCATCATTCCTCCTTCCCAAATACCATTGAAGATAATCTCAGTGGTGTGTACCTACCTACTTTTCTTGAACCCTTTACAAATTTCGTCGCCATTCATGACATCGACTCTTAGAAGAACCTTTCGAACATTGAAGAAGCCATTCCTCTCAATATTTCAATTAAATCGGGAATAATCGAAGATTTATACATCATAACATCTTGTTCTTCACCTGAAATTGAGATTTATTGAGCCCCTTTTCGTGATTTCAACGATATCTTTGCCTGGACATAGGAAGAAATGCTAGTTATAGACCCAAACATAGTAGTGCATCAAATCGAGATGTATCCTGATGCCAAACCCGTCTGGTAGTGCCTTTGTTGAGTCCATCCCAAGAAGGCTATTGGCATAAAAACTGAAATTGAAAAGCTTCTTTGGGCTGGTTTCATATACCCTGTTCCTTTAACTGATTAGGTATTGAACATTGCCCCTATCATGAAGAAACATGGCACAATCCAAGTATGTGTCGATTGTCGGGCTGTAAATTGATCTTGTCTGAAAGACAATTACCCGACCTTGTTTATTGACTAGATTGTTGATGACTGCACTGGATGTGAGATTTATTCATTTATGGATGGATTCTGGGGTTATAATAAAATAAACATTCTCTTGGCGAACCAACCTAAAACCTCATTTATTTGTCCATGGGGTGAATTTTCTTATAGGAAGCTCCCTTTCGGTTTAAAGAACGTAGGGGCCACATTTCAACATGCGATGGATTATGCTTTCCATGAAATCAAGCAAATCATGCAGCCCTATCTGGATGATGTCCATGCTGACTTCAAGCATTGGGTTCATCACCCCATGCATTTACGAGCTTTTTTTCTCTGTTGTAGAAATTATAGCATTCGAATTTACTCGCATAAATGTGTGTTTTGTGTCAATTCTTGTTGACTCCTTGGTTTCATCATTTCAAAGCAAGGAATTCATATTGATCCTTTAAAATTCCAGGCAATCGTTGACTTTCCTATGCCTTCCTCCCTCATTCAGTTACAAAGACTCCAATGGAAAGCTAACTTTCTGAGGAGGTTCGTCCCTAACGATGTTGAAATGACCAAAGGATTTAATCACTTAATGAAAAAAGGGATTCTCTTCCATTGGGATGACCTTGCATAAAAAGCGTTTGATGCCTTTAAAGATGTACTAGTTCGGGCATCTCTCTTATATCCCCTTGACTATCAACATGACTAATTCCTGTAGCTTGCTGCCGACATCTCTACTATAGCTATGGTGTTGGTCCAAGAAGATGATATAGGGACTAAAAATCCCATTTATTATCTAAGTTAGAACCTCAATGATACTGAGATCCGGTATACTCATGTAGAAAAGTTATCTTTGGCAGCCGTTCAGGTCGTCCAAATATTTCACCATTACATCTTGCTTCACAAAACTATAGTCATTTCAGATTGCAACCCTATGACATACATATTGTCACGTAAATTTCTGGGGGGTAAATACTATAAGTGGATCGTTATCCTCCAAGTGTTCGACCTAGAATTCATTAAATTAGGGTCAAAGAAATCCTTAGTTTTTTCAAAGTTAATGTGCGATCTCCCTTCCCTTGATGCTGAATCTACATCGGAAGATTCCATCCAAGATAAGTCATTGTTTCTGATCTCATTATCTGACCCATAGTATGGATATTTTCTGATCAATCTCTAGACCTAGACTTTCCTACCTAATACCTCTTTCTTAGAGAAGCGACACATTTGCTACCAATCCCGAAATTATGTGATTATCAACGACACACTTTACCATTGTCGTATCGATACGATTTTACGAAGATGCCTCACTCTTAAGGAGGTCGAGAGAGTCCTCAATGAATGCCACTCGGGGGCATGTGACAAACATTTATCTAGTTACAGTACCACACAAAATATCTTACGTGTAAGTTAATTTTGGCCCACCATTTTCTGCAATTGTATTCTCATAGTATAGAAGACTTGTCATGCGTGCTAGATCTATGATCATAAAATCCGTGCTCCGCCTTCTCTGTTGCATCCCGTTGTCACCGTTGGTCCCTTTGCAAAATGGGGTATTGAATTGATGACATATGATTCTCATTTGGCTAAGGGGCATGGCTATATTATTGTTGTTGTTGACTACTTTACCAAGTAGTTCGAAGTAATGCCTACATTTAAAAACATTGGTGAAACAACTGCATACTTTTTATTCAGCTACGTGATTGCTAGGTTTTGTTTTCCACAAGCAATAGTAACGGATCACGGGAAGCATTTTTAGAATCATATGATGATCGAATTAGATGCCAAATTGGGAATTTCACATGAAAATTCTACTCTCTATTATCCTCAGGCTAACAAACAAGTTGAGGCTATTAACAAAGTTCTAATACTATGCTTCAACGTATGATAGGGGTCCAAAAATCATAACTGCACTTGCTTCTCTTTCCTACCTTATGGGCATACCAAAACTCAGTTAGGACTGCTACTAGATTCACACCATTCCATTTGGTCTATGGTCTAGAAGCGATCCTCCCCATCGAATGAAAAATTCCATTACTGAAGCTAGATATCGAACTTCTTCCTGCTACTTCAATGGAGGAGGAGCGTCTTTTACATCTAACTCGTTTGGATGAAACTAGACGCGATGTCGTGTTAGCTAATGAAGGCCATAAAAGACACATCAAAGCGTAATATGACAGAAGTGTCAGGCCTAGAGTCTTCTTGGAAGGAGATCTGGTTCTCTTATATGACTAGTAGGTCAACAAGTTAGGTCCAGGAAAGTTCCAGTCTATTTGATGGTTCCATACATTTTCAAGCGTGTCCTTGAAAAAGGGGCTTATGAGTTAGTAGACCTCGATGGAGTTCCATTGGCACAACCTAGAAGTGGGTTTTACCTAAAAATATACTATGTCTGGTCCCATGCATAGTACACTATGTACATAATGTTTATAGGTGTGTTGAATGTTTTTACAGTGTCTTTTTCAGAGTTTCCCATGGTTTCTATTGATTATTTTTACATTTGGATTGCACATGTCAACCTCTCTCGAACAGTGTATTGGTTATGCCGATGGTGCTAGCCGTAGTACTCGGAAGCTATCATCTGTAATGTGGGTTATCTTTTCTCCAAATGGTGAGCTAGTGAGCATTCAAGGGATTTGCATTGGTCGCTCTACTAACAACATCGCTAAGTATAACACAATGTTTGAGCCACTATCTGATGCTATTTCACATGGTATCCTCCACATATTCATCAAGCTTGACTCATAGCTCATAGCACTAGAACTTGCTAATATCTATTCAACGAGAAATCCCACCATCCTTCACATGGTGTTGAGAGTGCATCTTCTGGAAAGACATTTTGATTTCATACGATATGAACATATTTCTAGAAATATTAACACATTAGCGGATTCCATAGCCAATTTTGTTTTAGATCGACATTTGTAATGAATGCAAATAACTTTCAATTCATATATAGTCATATTGAAAGCAGAACAAGAACTAGGAAACATTGAATATATATATATATATATATATATATATATATAATATATTATATATATATATATATATATATATAATATGTATGGTATATATGTATATATATATAAATATAAATAATATATAAATATATTATATATAATATATATAATATATAGATTATTATAATAAATTATATTATTATATATATATACAATATATAATATATATAATATTATAATATATATATATATATATTATAAAGATATAATACAATATATTATATATATACAATATTATATATATATATATATATTATACATACATATATAATATATTATTATATATATATATATATATATATTATATATATTATATATATATATATATATATATAATATTAAGTTTGGTTTTACAAAATGTGTGCCCCAAGACACATATGGCCACATCATCCATATAAAAACTACATGCAAAACATTTAAGTAGACAAATCAGTGGCGTTCATGATAAAACGACACTGCACGAGCTATCTTGCACAGTAATCGACTAATATGACTAGGCACTCTGATTGTGTGTTGCTGAAGTCACAATAGAAGATGATCAACCACGGTCTCATCAATCCCATGTGTCAGTCCTTCCATGTGGCGCTCCACCTCTAATAGGATTTCAGCTACCTCAAGATCCTGTAGCACATCCTGTCCTACTATAGAGACCTGTACTAATCCCACTGCCTCCTCCTGTGGCTGTCTCTATGTGCAACAGAGACATGTAGCATCTACTGGTCAAAAAAGTCCAATATTTGCATGAAAACATCAAATCGTTTAGTCTCTATAACATAATAAAACACAAAAAGATTGCAAAACTTTAAAAAAATTAATGGTCAAAGTATCTTACTTGAAGCATCCCATTTCTTACCCTTAGGCAACTCAAGCTCAGGATCATCTCAAAAATCCATCCATGCGTAAGGATAATCATCAATAATTATGAACTGTCTATGCCGCCACCTAAAGAAGTTTGGTGAAAAGTTGATCCCTGATGGGCCTGCATGTCGGCTCATGTGGTCTATCCACCTCCTCATCCATGGGGTCCTCGGATCGATGGGCTCAATTAGAATCTGTTGAGGCTGCATTAATGGTACCTTCTTTAGAGAAAAAGAGACTAAGATAGCCCCATAGGCAAAGTTCTTCAACTTCCACTCCTTTGCTTTAGTAAGTTGTTCCTTCAAATTGACTAAGACACCCTCGCCCTAGTTGAATACTGTCGACTCTAGATACTCTATCCCATACTGCATGTATGATCTTCTTCCTATATGTAGTGTTGAGCTACCTACCATTCTTGCAATAATGAAAAAGATCGTTCTTAAAGGTAGTTGGGACAAATTCTTTATGCTAATATTTCCATCCCTATTAGGAAGGGCTCAAGGTTTGCAATAGGTAGTGATATAGTCTTTCACCATCTCACCGCCACTTCTTCCACCTAAAAGAGAGATGGGGGCACCTTGCTTTGATAATCCTACCAGAAAGTAAATATCCTCTACCTATATCTTGAGTAGATTCTCCCCAAACCTGAATGTTTGTGCCCAAATATCCCATGAATGGACAAGGTATTTCAACAACTCCATCTGTTGCCTCATACCAGGAAGTTAAAAGAATTTCAATAACCCACAATTTTTGAGCGCCTGGATGGTAGTAGGGTTGTTTGCCACATTCAAGTATTGTTCCTCATGTTCTCTTTCTCTCCAATTGAATGCCATTTTTTGCTAGTAGGTACCTAAAACATCAATAAGGAATCCATTGGGCTCTTTCCCATGTAAACGAAACCTAACAAAATTTGAGGCAAAACTAAAAGAAAACTTAGAGAAATGCACCCAATGCACCCGAGAAGTGTTTACCATGGTGTTTCACCACTGTCTGCAGTGTTTCTCTGCCTAGGTGAAACACAATTTTCGACACAGGGGGGGGGGGGCGGCAATTGGTCCCATGGAATTTTTTATGAACCCTAGGGCCTCAAAACCTTAAAAATGTTGCATTAAAACACAAAAATGGACTGTGGAAAGATAGAGAAAGGTTTTAGTTCCTACCTTGAAGTGAAGACACTTGAAATGGTTCCCTAGATTGGCTGCAATCAACTGCATAAGATTGAGGGAAAAGGGCTCCAAATATTCACTGTTGAAGGTAAAATGTGACATGGTAAAAATGAGAAGTCATTTTGAATATTTATGGTCATTTCTCATTATTTTATTCATTTTTAGTATTTTTACCTAGATATGCTTCATTTTTATTATGAAACAGGTATGCTTAATCCTTCTTGTAGTGTTTTGAGGATGTAAACAACTATTAGCAGGTTTTCATTATGTTTGAACATGTTACTTTGACCACAAAGTATACTTTTATATCTTTTTCGGGCTCTATATAACTATGAAAAAGGAACCCCTCTGGAGTCCTCTTTTAGTTCTTTTAAGACTCCCAAAATATAAAATATTGTTGAGCACTTTTCTTTTTGAACTCGTAAGAGTAAATGAAAATATGTCTACTTAGTATAATTTTAACCCTTTTCCAGAATAAGACAGAGTAGCTATAGAAAAGGAATACCTTAGTTGAACATGGCTAAGAGGTTCTCCTGGGTATTGTTTTCTACATTTTCAGACCTAAGGGACTACCTATGAAAAGGGACATTTGGAGTTTTCTTTTTTACCTCTTTTTCAAACTCTCTAAACATGAAAAAAGTGTCGAGTTTTACATTCGTTGGACTCGTAAAAACATCAAACAACAATGGAATCATCATCATGAGGGGCCAAAACAATCCTTCTAAGGGCCTGTTAAATATATATGGAGGGATTCATCCGAAGAATGAACTTACATATCAATCATATGTTATCTTCCTAAAGATTATTAAAGAATAAAGAGGTACTGACCAATATGGTTGGGGAAATTGGGAAAAAAATGGATTCCAGTTTACTAATGGCAGTGAGTCACTCTTGAACATGACACTCTTCCACTTCATCTCCATGGATGTTGAGTTGGTTAATCTTCTTGTCTTTTGGTTATCATATCATTTTCAGAGCCTCCATTTCGGTTTTGGGTCAATGTTGCAAACTCCATTCAATGTCACCAGTGTGTTCAAGAGAAGTCATTCAGTTGATCTCTGCTACAATACTCTTAAGCCTTCGTTTCATGTCTGCCTTTCATGATCTAGTTCTATATCAGCATTATTCTGATCATTTTGTCTCAATCATGATACCCATTTCAGGTTGTTGATGGGGGATACATCAAGGCCCTCCTGCAGGAGGTCACTTCCTATCGACATCAGCACATCATCTAGGAAGTTGAATTAGAAACACACCTTTGGTACCTTGGTGCTTGCATACATTAATGGAAAGTTTCCTTGCTCTCAGTGACATGTTTACATCAATGGCCTTTGATCGAAATATTCTGTGTGGTGTTCAACATCAACTCATTTATTCACACCATACAGATTGTATTATATTTCCTTGAGAGCCATTAACCTCATTGATGATTTCTATTTCTTTTGTTAACAACTTACATCATTGGCTGATAATTAGATGGTGTCTACCATGTTTGACTCCAACTCATTGATTCACATGGTTAGACCCATATATTGGTTGTTGTGTGAATGAGATAGCAGAACCCATATCTAGTTTCATTCATCCAGGCTGCAATTTCAGGAGTTATACAATGATCACTATGTATGATGGCCATGATCATATAGACGGTCATATAGTCATGGGTCCACCAGTTGCATCCGTGGACACATCTTTTGAACATTATACATGTTATGTTAGCTTATGAGCTGAGTATGGGTATGCCTCCCTCAACAAACAAAGATGTTATGTTGTAAATATATTGTAACAAATGAAACTCATCAGTTGTCCTTGATCTTGACTTTTCACAAGGTAAAGCACTTTGGTCATCAGTCATCATCTCTAACTTTGCGCTTTAGGGGGCATTCTGTTATAGGGAATTTTGTCACATCTGATTAGTGAGCCTCCTAATGAGATCAATCAACATCCTATTCCCCCTTGTCAACATCTTGCAAAAAGCCCTAAACATGTTCCCTTCATCCCCCAACGTTTCAGCCCTAAACCGCTTCATATGAGCCAGTTTGAGGACCAACACTCATTGTAAGCCTGTTGGGGTGCATTACATATAGGTTTCTCAATTATAGCCTGCATTGGTCACCAACAGGTTGCTCCCCTTTGCACTTGCATTCGTTCTAGAAATCAGGGAGAATGATCGAGATTCTAGAAGCTTCCCCTTCTAGGAGTTTTCAGAAGTTGTTTCAACTACTTACCTTGGATAAAACATTCGAATCCTATCCTTCCCTACTTTGGATTTTTCACCACTTATCCTTTGATCTTATACCTCCATCAAAGGTGGATATATTACCCTAGATTGGTAATTGGATAAGAACTCCCAACTTACCCTACTTCTTTATATGTTCCCAACCTTCTATGTGGTTGGGGGTTGGCTTTTGGAGAGTGATTATGCCCTTATGCTGCAGTGGTGAGTGGTAATTACCTCATGAATTTAGGGTGATTGGAGGTGCATATTATGACAAGGAAAGTAAAAGTCAACAACTTGGAGGAGCTCTTCTACAAGATCAACTGCTACTTATGGTTGTAATCTTCTTCCATTTATATTAATGCAAAGAATCCATTGTTTTCCTATATGTGATGTTGTTATTCCATTTATTTCAATACCATGTTGATCTATTGAATGAAGTATTTAGATGATATTGCATAGATCTCATACTTTCTTGCCTTGTGTTATCTGGATGTGCAGGTTCTAATTTTGGCATTCAGAGCTGGAATTGGAGCTTCCAAGCTAAAGGAGGAGTGAAGTGAGTGAAGGATTCCAGGTAGGCCTCATTCTATCATCTATTTACTTTAAGTAAAAGCATTGTGTTCATTATCTCTTTGTTGTTCTAGGTTAGCCACCGACCTAGGGGAGATAATTTTTTTCTGCAACCGTAAAACCCGTATAATAGGCAGGGTATCCCAACATTCTTGGGCTTGCAAAAATGTCTTCATTCTTACTAAGACCAAAAGTCGTAATATTTTCCAAGCAAAGTCAGTGTTTTTGGAAAAGAGTTGGAGGAAGCCATTTTTATTTAATGTGGATTTGTGTGTATTTTTACTATCTCATTTAAATAAAAATAACTTTTGAATCAAATATGACTTCCTTTCACCCAATCATGGTGTGTGCAAGAGGATCATCCCACTTGGGACCCAAGCCATGAATAATATGGTTGTTATTAATGTGGGAGGGTGGGTGTGGTAGGTGCACGATGTGTATGATAGATATGAGGTGATGTGAGGAGGCATGGGAGAGAGAAAGCTAGGCAAAAAGGTGTACTGAAAATTAAATAGCTAGGTGCTGGAAGATATCGCCAATTATTTGCATGCAATTTGGTTGTGGTGTATTGTGGTTATGGGAGTTGAGGATCACTGGTCAAGCTCCTTTCCTGCGACAAGTTTGGATGATAGGCCTCGGTTGTAGAAGGGTCTCACACAGGCTTCATGGCGATGGTTGTAGGGTATGTATTTTCTCTTCCCTTTAACCCTTGCCATAGACATACCAAAAATATGACAATAGTTCGTAAGATTTTAATTCCCTCTTGTGAATGGGTGACTGTGAGATTTGGTATGGTCTATTCGTTAGATGAGAATGTGGTTGAATCTTCTATTCTAAACTGATTTCAGTCATCTATGATATTTTATTGCTTCGCATGGGAATGTATGGCGTATTATGGACCTTTTTTATTTTCGGAAAGGGTATCTATGATGGTCAACATGATTGTTTCTATATTGGTCAAATTGGTTTACAATTAGGACCTATAGGATGTTAGTTTTAGTTCACTGTTACTATGAATTTTGATGTGGGAAATGGCCCAAGGAGCGGGCTCAAAATCCCTTCCTTGGAAGGAGATCGACCCACCATAGTTTGTATTGTTTGAATGTGGTGCTAGAGCACAAGGTACTAGTAGATGGAGAAGAGTACCAATGGTAGGGGGATGCCAAGTTCTGCTGTATTTTTATAAAAAATAAACCTAGTTTTATATGTCCCCTCTTTCTGTTCTTTATTAATGCACCAGGTGTTAGTAGGTTAAAATCTCTCACCCAGTTTGCTAGTCGTAGGCTTCTGGTCGATTGTCGGCTTCGCTCAAATATTGTTCTACTTTTTGGTGGGAGCTGGTGAATATGGCTTGACCAACTACAGTGAAAAAAGAAAATGATACGAGAGGGGGCAAGCTTCACCGAAATGTGGCACCTAGGGAGGGAAGAGGAGCTTCCTCCTCGCAACCACCAAGGCAGACTTGCTAGAAATCACAAGCTCAACATATCAATGATGCGGTTCAAGCTTATGTCATAGGAACCCCTGCTTAGGTGAGACAGATGATTGCACATTGGGAGGCGGACCTCAACGAACGTGCCGAGTAGGAGATACAGGAGGAAGAATGGAGCTTGTTGGTTTAGGATCCCAACAATACCCGTGGAAGGCTTACATAATATATACAAACATTTCATCTCTACTGGATGATGAAGAATATAGTGTTTGGGGCAATTATGAACATAACATGTTTCATTAAAAATGATCCAGGATTTCAATAAATCCAAAAGGAATTCCAACTTGTTTGTTGGCTTAAGGGGGCCTGACCCAAGTTCAGAGTTGTTCGCACCAACCAACAAAACCCTAATTGTTGGCCCTTTCGGTAACAAACTGCATAGTGTAGGCTGTAGTCTAACTCAAAGTAGTATTGGGGGATGCTAGAACCAGGTTTCTGCATCCAGAGACAATGTGATAAGTGGTCTTAAGCGCTTGTAGCTTAGACCTACCTTCGCGCAAATCTATATCCTCTATGGCTTGCTACTGCAATTCAGGGAAAATGGCCTATAGACCTTCGTGAAGGTCTGCGATCAGACTTTATAGACTCTAAAGAAGCAGTCTATCTACTTTCGTGCACTAATTAATAACCCTAGATTTGCCTTCGTGTAGATCTATCCAATTCACTAGAAATCATAATAGAATTAACCCTTATCTTCATGAAAACAACTAATTACTTAGTCCATGCATAAATAGTATAGATTCAAAAGATTCGTGCATCATTTATACATTAATCCACAAAAAACATATTATTGAGCGAGAAAACATAATATAAACATAATTAATAATATTACTCAGATGCAAGATATTCCTTCAAAATTAGCCTTTATTAAGTTCTAGCGTTCAATTTACAGACTTCTCCGCCCCGCGTACTCAGCTACTGGGGTCCACGCACTCAGCTGTGGACTTACCAAGGCCTCCTGTGCACTCAAATGTAGGATCCTTCCCCTTTCGCCTAAGTACAAGAAGTAGAGTCTTCCTGCCTAAGCACTTGCCCAAACAATCTCTATCTTGACTTGTTTCTTCTAGTTACTTACTAACTTCCTCTTCTAGACTCGCTATGACTCAAATATATATAATTTCCAATACAATACCATGGCTCGTGGCCCATGGGTGAGTCTCAAAACCAAACTATTTACTTACCTTAAGAAGGGGCTAAAGCCCCTTTAACTCCTATCTAGCTGCCCACTCCGCATCCACATTTCGAGGAGACTTTACATTCATTACAAAATTTTTACAAAATTGGGTTAAAATAACCCCAAAAATGACCCTGGGGAACCTATCCCAACAACCCCCAACACAAATATGGTGACTCACCCTCGAGTCACTCAGATGGCGCCTCGATCTTACTGTGGAGGCCACCTAGTTCAACATGTAAAGATGTTATGTCAACAGCGCTCTACACGCGGCCTGCTGCACTTCCTCGACCAACTTTTATGTCGTCAGGCCTTCCATTACTAGGCACATTCTTCTCTGTGTCTGTTGTAGTACCTTTAACTTTTCTTGAAGAGATAGAGTAAGCTGGTAGGATTCCTCTATCCATGGCTATAATCTGGCCTTTAGAAGGGCCTCTTTCCTCTGTAGTTCTTTCATCTATGATTGCAACTACCTACCTTCCTGCAATTTTGTGAGGCGTTGTCCTGGCACCAAAGTGTGCGCAGTCGCTCAGACTCATCATATTTGCGTTGTCTCCCTGATATCTGTGTTCAACCTCTGTAAGTTTGGGTCCTCCTGTAAGGTCTTCCACAACTCCATAGCTTGATCAAACATCATGGCGCGGTCTATGACTGCGGTATCCAATGTGCCCATATTTTCTTTGCTTGCTACTCCGCGTTGCTCCCAAACCTCTGGCGGAGTTTTTGGATGCAACTTCAGCTGCAGTTCTGAGATCTTCATTTGAAAATCGCAGGTAACTGTATCGATATCATCCTTTGATGTGCAGACCGCAACAACCAATTTTCTGAATTTTGTTGTAGCTGCGGCATCCTCTGAGATTTTCAACTTAGGAACTATCTTTCATGCCTGCTCAATCACTATCTTCAGGCTCTAACTTCACGCTTGCAGTTCCTCCTTTTCCTTCAGAGCCTGAGATTTCTCCACAAACGTCTGTTCATTGTTCACCTTAAACTCACTGATGATTGTAAGGGTATGCTGCTTTCTAATCCTTAACTCATTCGAAACCCCCTGATGCAGTGCGTGGAGAGTTTGAAGTAGCAGCATGGCTAAGTTGACTCCCATGTCCTTCACTATACTTAATACAACATCCTCTGACTTCGTGCAAACAAAACCTTCTATTAAAGGTATGACTTTGAGGTCCAGAATCTGTTCCAGCTCTACTACTATCTTGCTTCCTTGCACCAGGCTCGCTTGCACCCTACTCGCTTGAATCTTGTTGTTCTAGATCTGCAGCTCATGCAGATCCTTTTAGACACTCCCTAGCATTTGCATATGTTGTTGCTCAAACTACTGCCAAAACTATGTTGTGGTATCTCTGACCTTGTCACTGATCTCATCGAGATCCCCTTTTGTGAGGACCATCAAGTCAATGTGCGTCTACTTGTCTGATTTATATTTCTTTCGTGACCCAACAATCGTCTCCTTTTCGCGCTTCTTCAATGTGAAGGGAGTGATCTGCCCTTCTCCACCACCTCCTTCCTGTCCTGATAGTTCTTGCCCATCTGTATGCTTGGAAGCTGATTCTTTGACTTCCTCTGTACCAGTACGCTATGCCTTGGCATGATCCTGAACAACAGAGATCTCGGCACCCTTACTCGTACCTACATCAAGGTATGTGGCTTTGTGCCACTCCACTGGCCAACTCCCCATGATGTCCTTTACATTTGTCACTGAGACTAAGTATGGCAGCTTGTGCCATGTAATCTTACGGTCCTTCTGCGCCCTAATAGATATGTTGTGGAAATCGGCCTTGAACTCCATGAAGGCCTTTAGTTGCTCATACCAAGTCGGGGACAGCTGTGGCCACTGATTGATGACTGTCCTAAGATCCATATCCATTAATATCCATTTTTTTATTATTATTCTTTGATACTCTTTTGATCCTTTATTGCCCACAATGAAGAGAACTTTGCTACCTCTAGTAAGTCTTTCACTTGCGGAGGAAACTAGCTATCCTCTAGTAATTTCCATGCTACTAAGGCTATTAACAGTAGAAGTCATGCATAATGGAAGTACTTTCTGTCCTCCTGAGCTTTGCGACAGTTCGCGAGGTACTCCTTGAACAAATAGTTCGCCCAGTTGTATTGTACTCCCTTTGCGCATTGGGAAGCCAATGATATTATAGGCGTGAGAATCTCATCTGTGTGACATTTAGTCATGAGTTTTCCTGCAAGTATTTGGGCGATGAAATGCACTGCCTGGTCCTGAATAGAGCAGATAGAATATCTGCACGACTTCTTTATAAGACCAAACTCCACCTTCATCTTATCTACTAATTCCTTTACTCCACTTTTCCCTCCAAACTCCTTGGCAGGGTCTACTCCTTTGTAGGGCAGCTTTGTTATCCAATGAATGAGCATATCGGTGATCAGGATGGGTTCCCCTAGCCATCGGTACCCATCATGCACCAATGTGAGAAGCTGGAGCACACACATCGGACTGATAATTGATCCGTGAAAATGCGGTACGTAGAGCATGTGTAGTAACCTAGCCTGCTTAATACCTCTGACCCATTTCATGGGTTCCAACTGCGTAACTCCAGTCTCTTTGCAGTAGATCTTCTTCATATACTTTCTAGTAGCCAAATATGAGAATCTCTCATTGTCCGCGATATCGTAGTCCTCCATATTTAGCACTGGAATGTGTGCTAAGGTTCTGCCTTCAAATTCCACCTGTTTTGGCAACAGGGGTGTTGAGACTATAAACTTCCCTAAATCAGGATCTTTCATGATTTTGACCCTCCATTTCTGTGGAGGGATATACTTCGGAATCCATGTGATAGGTTGACCTCTTCAGCATCCAATTCCTCCACTCCTTTGAATTCCTCTTCCTCCAAGTCCACAATGTTTTTTGGTTGCTTACCCTTCTTTTCCTTTTGCTGAACCTTTGGATTCTTCCTTGGTGATTGTGTCACCAACATAGGTTTCATCTGCTTCTCCTTGGCAGTCGATTTCTTCAACCTAGGAAACCTTAGCGTTGTAGGCACAACGACTGTAGCTTCCATACTTGATATCTTAGGGGCCGCAACATCAAAGACAACAACTTCAGAGCTCACAACTTCTGCGGGGTTCGTGGCAGTCATTTGCTTCTGAATAGTTCTCTAGTTAATTTTAGGAAATGTTGCAAATATTGGACTGGAAATGAAGTCCTCCCAAACCTTAGGATTCATACAACGACAATAAGAGGGCTCAGACACAATACTTAGAATGAAAAGTGTTCTTCAATGGACCAACATGCTCAATTTATAAAAGGTTTTGAATTCAAATCCGACCATTCCCTCTAATATCTGATCATAACTACATCTTTGATGGCATATCTTCAAATATTTCTACCATAAATGGCACCTACCCACTCCTCTTAATGGAATTTTTTTCCATAAAATCATGAATAGTAACTCCAACAGCTACTTTTGGACCCATCTATATGACACCATCTGCCTTGGCGCAGCTCATCCTACACAACTTCCCCTGTCGCACTCCTGTCTTCCATCATGCAACTGCCCTACTATGCTTTTCTCCTTATCGGGCAGTGTAGTTTATAGTCTCGCAATCCCTTGCAGCTTCTTGGATTACTAAGACTGTCCTGCTATCATATAGTCATTGCGCAGGGAAAGGATCCCCTATGTACAACTTCAACCTACTTCTATTCAATTTTCTAGGGAATGGTTCCCATTTAGCTTCGCGAGCTAAATTGCACCACAATCTATGATCTCCTTAACAATATATGGCCCTAACTAGTGCATTTGAATTTTCCCTGGAAATTTGGTGGACTTACTATCATATAGCAACACTAAATCATCTATATTAAAAGTGCACAACTTAACATGCCTATCGTGCCATGATTTCTCACATTCCTTCTTCACTTGCAAGTGAAATCTTGCAAGAAAGTGGTCTTCTTATAACTCCATGATCTACACGAGCTGCTCCTCCAAGGTATCATGATCCACCATCTCTGTCAAAACTGCAATATGTAAACTTGGCACAATATACTCAGGAATTACTGCTTCAATTCCATAAACCAACCAGAACAGTGTCTGGCCTGTCAACTTCTTGCAGGTCATCCTATATGCCCATAACACTGTTGGGACATGTATATCCCAGTCATTCCTCTGCGTGTTGCAGACCTTTGTCAATGCATTCTCCAAATTTTGTAAATTCTTCCACCATTCTATTCGCCTGTGGGTGATAAGGCATGCTCTTATGATGATACACTTGGAATTCTTCAAGCATTGCACTGATCATTTCATTCAAGAAATGTGTACCCCTATCACTCATCAATATCTTAGGGAATCCAAACCGCATTAACACATATTCAAATAAAAACTTCACAACAGTGGCAGCTATACAATCCTTCACTAGTTGTTCTTCTGCCCATCTAGTTAAGTACTGAGTTGCAGTAATGATATACAACGTGCCCATATTCTTACCTGGTGGTTTTATTGGACCTATTAAGTCAATGACCCATTTATCAAATACCTGTAACAAAACCTAAGGATTTAAAGGCAACTGATCCCTTCGTGAAGGCTTCCCCGTCCTATGGAAAGCATCGCGTGCCTTGCAGTATGCCTTAGAATCCTTGTGTAATGTTTGCCACAATAACCCAACACGAAAAATCTTCTGCACGATCACTTTCCTGCGTAGTGACCTCATGACAGTCCTCCATGTGCTTTCGCGAGGATACTAGTGCGTTGATACTCTGGAACATACCTTCGTAGTATCTCATCTATTCCCATCTTATACAAGTGACCCACAATCGCCGAAAAATCCACAGTACAAACTACTAACTCCTTTTGCTATGTAGAATAGCCTTCCGGAGCTGTTACTGTGGTTAAAAACTGAATGATATCGGCAAAATGATTGTTCACAATGCGCACCACAAAGATCTGTGCATCTGACAATCCTTCCTCCAAACTATTCGGCTCTTTGCCTGTTTCAATCCTAGACAGATGGTTTGGTCCTGCATTCAACCTTCCAGGCTTCACAATTACTTCAAAGTCATATTCCTGAAACAATAATAACCATTGACATATTTCCCCCCCAACACAGGCTTATTGACCAGGTACTTTAGCGCGGAGTGATCTATATATATTTTAAAGTGTGTACCCAACAAATAATGCCTAAACTTTTGCAGCACATAGACCATTTCCAACCCTTCTCGCTCTGTAGTGGAGTAATTCTTCTCAGATTTGGATAACTTTCTACTCGCGAAGGCTATCACATGATCAATCTCTCCTTCACCTACCTATGTTAATACCATTCCAAGCATAATGCAAGAGGCATCTACATGCACATGTAACTCTTTCTTCTAGTCTAGAAACACCAAAATAGGCGTTGTCACCATATTTTCCTTCAGGACATCCAAACTACACTAACAGTCTTCATCCCAACAAAACATTGCATCTTTCTTTAATAATTTCTCCATCGGCGTGGTTATATGAGCATATGTCTTGATAAACTTCCTATAATACCCAATGTGGCCTAATGTCACGCACAACTATTTCACATTCATGGGAGCTTCCAAATTCAAAATTACAATGATCTTCGTAGGGTCCACCATCAATCCCTGCTTACATACAACATGACTGAGAAATATTCCAAAGGGCACACAAAATATGCACTTCTTCAAGTTCAACACGATCTAATACCTTCGATAGGTATCCAACATAAGGTGCAGACTTGCAACATGGTTCGTCACCAACCTAAACATAGTCCAATCATTAATATACACCTCCAGGAATTTATGAATAAACTGTTTGAATGGAGCGATTACTATTCGGGAGAAAATGGCAGTCGCATTCTTCAATCTGAAGGGCATTATAGTATATTGAAAGAAACCCCACTCCATCGTGAAGGTTGTCTTACTTCGATCTTTTGGCATGATCTTTATTTGATGATATCTTGAAAAACCATCAGTAAACGAATACGCCTTTTTAGCTCTTGAGATTTCACCTAGGCTGAGATAGACAAACCTCAAAGCTACATCAAACCATTTCACCTCGTAGCTAGCCCTACGAGGTATGAGAAGGCTCTCTCGGGTCAAACTCGGTGGATTTTGTGAATAGGATGAGTTGACCAATTAGGAACAAGGATTTTAGGCTAGTAAACTGATAAGGGGGGTTGATTTAAAGTTTTTTGGTTTTTTGGTGGCAATTGGAGGGAGTGCAATTCAGGGTGCGGGGATTGAGCTCAGATTTTGCAAGTGGGTCTTTGGGGCAAGGTAGGAGTTTATGCTGATGCCTTTAGCTGAAAGAGATGATCAAGGAGGAAAGAAGAGAAGCTAAAGAGGGCAAACAATGAATTCAAATCCTCTCTAGACAGTGGAAAACATAAATTTTAAACAAAATTTAAAGCTGAGCATGGCATGCATGAATTCAAACTTTATCACTTCTTTTGTTTAAATAGCAGCAAGAGATTAAGAAATGGAACACATAAACACACTTACAATAACAGTAGGAAACACAACATCAACATAATAATCCACAAGAATCCACAATGAAGTCTGCAAAACCCTGGCCTTCCTTTTCCTCAAATTGCAGAAAATACAAGTCAATAATACAATAGCACTTCTCCCTCTAGAGTCCAACCTTCAAACCTCTCAAAATGACTAAGAAAACACATAATATAGGCAAGCTAACCTCTTCCCTTGCCTTTAGGGGTCGAGCTCATCCTTCTAGGAGCAGTTTGAACTAATTCCAAACTAAGCACTAGATAATAGGCATCTCAACAACTTGCCTCTATTACTTAGCTAACTAATTCATGCATTAATTTTTAACTTTTTACATCAAGGAAGCTTCTAGAAGAGTAAAGAGAGGTAAAATCTATCAAAGTGCCATGAAAATATTACATTTATCCATCATCTACAAGTAAAAATAATCAACCATAGTCAAAACAGTGTTTTTTGACCCAAAAAGTCAATTCTAGCAAAGTTTGCTCTCATGTCCGCGCCCCCTGTCTCTCGTGTCCGCGCACCTTTGCAGCAACGTTTGAGTGGGTTCCACTGGTCAAAATCAAGTGCAAGATAGCTCATTGGAAAGCTTGGCCTGTCTACTTTCCATCCCAAGTGGAATTTCTGAATTTGGAGTTGTTTTGCCCCCTCAAAAACCATTTCTCCCAAGGTCACTTTCTGCAACTCAAAAAGTAGGCAGAAAGTCATTTTTTTGATGTATTTTGAGCTTTTGGAGGCTCAAATCTCAAAATCAGGCTTCTCCCAAGTATTGGTAATTTTTCTCTTTGTATGCCCTTTCCAAAAATGCCAAGTTTTCAAAATTCCGAGCAGTCCTCCAAAATG
>APFE030241160.1:149745-186230 GCA_000404065.3 Pinus taeda
AAACTCGATGGATTTTGTCAATAGGATGAGTTGACCAATTAGGAACAAGGATTTTAGGCTAGTAAACTGATAAGAGGGATTGATTTAGAGTTTTTGGTGGCAATTGGAGGGAGTGCAATTCAGGGTGCGGGGATTGAGCTCAGTTTTTGCAGGTGGGTCTTTGGGGCAAGGTAGGAGTTTATGCTGATGCCTTTAGCTAAAAGAGATGATCAAGGAGGAAAGAAGAGAAGCTAAAGAGGGCAAACAATGAATTCGAATCCTCTCTAGACAGTGGAAAACATAAATTTTAAACAAAATTGAAAGCTGAGCATGGCATGCATGAATTCAAACTTTATCACTTCTTTTGTTTAAATAGCAGCAAGAGATTAAGAAATGGAACACATAAACACACTTACAATGACAAGTAGGAAACACACCATCAACATAATAATCCACAAGAATCCACAATGAAATCTGCAAAACCCTGGCCTTCCTTTTCCTCAAATTGCAGAAATACAAGTCAAAAATACAATAGAGCTTCTCCCTCTAGAGTTCAACCATGAAAATGAGTAAGAGAAGGCATAATATAGGAGATCCAACTCTTTTCCCCACCTCTAGGGGTCGAGCTCAGCTTCCTAGGCACTGTTGCAACTAATTCTAAATCAATCACTACATAATAGGCTAGCTCAACAACTTGCCTCTAAAACTTAGGAAACCTATCCATGCATTAAATATTTACTATTTACATCAAAGAAGCTTCTAGAAGTGGTAAAGAAGAGTAAAAGTATCTAATGTCATGAAATTTACACAAGAATCCATCATTTACATGCCCAAATAGTCAACCAAAGTGAAAATAGTGCTTTGCTGGCCGAACTGGCCAAAAACTGGCAAATTTGCTTGAGTGGTCGCACCTCTGAGCTTGACTGGTCGCACCTTTTTGCAGCTCTGTTTGAGGACCTTCCCAGTGTCCAAATCAGGTGCAAGATAGCTCGTTGGAAAGGTCTGGAAGTCTACTTTCCAACCCAACTAGAATTTCTGAATTTAGAGTTGATTTGACCCCTCAAAAATCAAATCTCCCAAGACTGCTTTTTGCAACTCAAAAAAGGGGCAGAAAGTCAAAATTTGCATGCATTTTGAGCTTTTGGGAGCCCAAATCTCCATAAAATCTGAAACCCTTCCGTATGCAAGTGTATCTTTGCCTGAAAAATCCAAAAATGTAGAGTTTTCCCCATTCCGAGCTGTCCCCACGACTGGTCTCGTAAGGGGTGAGACCACTCGAATGGCCAAAACCTGTAAAATTCCCAAAAATGTCAAAAATGCCTCAAAATTCTCAAAATTTCTTGGGTTTGCTGCTAGGAGGAAGATAATGAGTATCATGGTGAGTGAGAGAAGCCTCGGCTAAGATACTGAGCGGGTTTGTCTTCTTCTTCCTCTTGCGGACCTCGGTCAACCTTCTTTGGAACACCTTCATCTTCGCCTTGCAAACATGCATCCTTGCCCAATAATGGTTTTTCATGTTCCTTAGCAATTTGTTGTTTCTATTGGCCTTCGCCAACAGCCTCTCTAGATGTGTGTTTACCCGGATAAGCATGGATTCTCTCTCTTTGGGCAGCAAGTCACCGGGCCTCCTACGGTTGATGACTCGATCACTTCGATTCCTCCATAGCTCATCCATCTCTTTCTCGTCCTCAAGCTGTTTGTTTCGCTGCTCCAAATATTTGATTATCCATTTTGCCATCAATAATTGTGTTTGCAGCGAATGAATCTCGATGCTTTGCTCTTGGATAATATCCTTGAGCTCTGTGCTAGGAGAATCAGCGTCGAGATCAATAACCGGAGCACCAGACACTCTCTCCTCAATCTTGGGCTGCTTGCCCCTCTTTGCTACCTGTGCTGCTGACGGCAACGAGGCCCCTTCCACCTGGTGTGGAGATAACACTCGCTGATCTGATGATGATGACGAGACCCCTTCCACCTGCTGTGGAGAAAATACTCGTCGAGCTGCTACAAACAAGGTCCTATGACCCTTCTGATATGTACATTGCAGTGGGGAAACAACATGTGTCGACACAATAATCCCGGGCTGGCGTGATGGACCTCCCTCCTCATGAATGGCCTCTGGCTCTAGCTGTGGCTGTGGTGGCGCTATAAAGACCTCATGAGAAATGAAGTTTGCCCATGGAATGTCCTGCTAACTCAACTCGATCGATTTGGCACTTAGGAGGGCGATTTGATCGATTTGGAGGGTTTCTGGACAAAACAGGCTGAGTGGTTGCACCCCAGGCTCGAGTGGTCGCACCCCCTCTGAGTGGTCGCACCCCTTCTGAAAACACACTGTGGGAGTGGCGCTGAGTGGTCGCACCCCGCCCAACTGGTCGCACCCCTGCTCTGAGTGGTCGCACCCCTTTTTCAGGAGGATTTTGGAGGCCTTCCCGGTGTCGGAATCGAGCACAGGATAGCTCATTGGAAAGGTCTTGGAGTCTAATTTCCAACCCAAGTGGAATTTTTCAATTTGGAGTTTATTTGACTGTCAAAAATCAAATCTCCCAAGACTGGTCAAAAAGTGCCAAATGAGGCTGCCTGAAAGAAGAGTGTTGTTGCAGTCAACTTTTGAATGCCTTCCTCAACCCAAAATTGAGCTCATGATAGCTCATTGGAAAGCTATCTTTGTCTAGTTATCATTTTACCCATCAAACAAATAATTTGGCCAACCAAGCTAGGAGAAAACTTGATTTTCCCAAGGTCACTTCAGGGGTGTCTTTGATTCTCCTGAGGCAACTATTGACATTTCTCTCAAACCGTGACACCTGTGTAAAAAGAGAAGGAGGTTTTTCTTCTTTAGCATGTTATGGACAAAAACCTCTCTTAGTTTCCCAAAATTAATCTTTTAATGATCTGAAACATCATTTTAGGGAAACTTGCCCCGATGTGTGAAACAAGGAATTTTGTCGAAATGAAGCGAAATGAAGGGGATAGGGGGCTTCTAAATTCTTGGGGAAATTTTTGGGAGTGGGGAGGAATGTTAGGAAGTAGGGGAAAGTGGAATCTCAGAGATTTAGTGAGGGCGAGGGATCAAAAAGGGAAAAACACAGGCCCAACCTAGAAAATTGCCAGGTTGTAGCAAGAAACTAGGGTTTGTGCAAAAATGAGGATTTTGGGGGATCTGAGTGTTGGGAAGTGCTTAATAAGGTACATGAAGGATAGGGGAAGGTGTATGAACATCAGGAAACAAGTTTTGCCAATGATTTTACCATCCGAGAGAAAATGGCTTCAAAACCCTAGAGAGGGAAATGACCTTGCCTGGGCACAACTTAAGCATGAATAAGGTATAATATGACTCATTAGACACTGACATGATAATGACAACCATATGAATGATGATAGGCTCAGATGAATGATGACATGGACTGACATTTGGGCAAACCCTAGGCCTAATGCCTAATGACCAAATTTTATTTGAAAACTCTTTGAAATGACAAAATTTGACCTTGACACTTCAAAAGAATTTTGTAAGAGCATGTTTGATCACTGGAGGAAGGCTGTAAAGACTGACACTAACATTGGCTCCAATGGGGATGGTAGCTCCTTGGAGGTGCCAAGAATCGCAGACCTTTGGGAGAGCAGACCAGTGCCTTACAATTATTGGGCAATGGAGTCAAAAACTCAAGCTGAAATGCATGACTGAAAACTGACGCAAACTAACTTAACAACAAGACTGAAAATTGACTCACAAAGGACTCATGACTCAACTAAAACTGACTCAATAATTAAACACAACCGACAAACTGAAAATGATGCTCAAAGTGGAGCTTATTCATCACAACCTACTCTAACAGTTTCATTCATCACCTGATCAAGTGAAATGAAACAACCAATGCAACCAAGTAAGTATCCCGTCTGCTGGTTGAATTCTCCACAAGTTCTCGCTTATGAACAACAAGAGAGAACTACTGAAAGGCAACTCCCATGACAACTTAGAAGCAGATCCAATGAATGATATGGATGCTCTATCCGCCTCCAAAAACACTGCATAAGGATCATGAAATTCGAGTACACTAGAACTTAGCTTACCCAATTGATTACTTCTCTTCTCCTCATACCAGGAATGCAAATGTTGATCTAAGCCTTGTGACGAGACCTCTGCTGAAAATGACAAAGAAACTGGCTGCCGAATCAAGTCCATATCAGCACATGTTTCAAGCTCACATGTAGTCAATGGAGAAAGACTTTGACTGCAAACCTCATCCAAAACATCAGCTATTGGATCATGAAAAACTTGAAAAGACTGCTGCAATGTATCCATTGAAAATGTATGAAGATTCTACCTTATAAACTGAAATGCTTCGAAACAAAAGGGTATAGAATCTTCCGGCATCATCAAATCATCCTTCCACAGCTTCATCTATAATCTGCCCTTCAATTTCATTTGGTGGCTGCAAATCTGATGCTACAGGCTGCTCAAGAATGTTGTTATCTGTCTCATCCTCAACATTAACAGTGAGAGATTGCTGATTTGTTATAGGCTGTTCATTTGAAGATTTACTATGCAATCTACCCTTCAAAATCTGAAATGTTTCAAAACAGAAAGGTAGGGAACCTTCTTGTATCATTTGATCAAATATGTCAACTTCCATGCCTTCATCTGCAACTTGACAACCAATGGCATGTGGGGGCTACAAATCTGAATATGAGAAGTCTTGAACAAGATTTTCATTGCCCTCAAGATGGTCTAAATCAAGACTTGTTGACAACTGATTTCTGATTGCATGGAAGTTGTCTCTAATGAACTGACATGAATCAAAACAAAAAGGTAAAGATCCTTCACTTACTTCAAAATTTGCTGCACTTTCCTCATCAATGTTATAGCTAATATGTGATGGCTGAACATTGTACTCAAGCTGCTAAAAATGAACTTTTTCCTCCCATAAACTAGCTGCTGATTTGTCTGCAAGATTGGCTTCTTTTTGGAGAACATAATCATCATCATACAGATCAAAATGAGGCAAATAATCATAAAACATACACATCATATCAACAGCTCTCTCTTCTTCACAATGATCTACAAAACAATCATTATCAGATCTATGACAACTAGGATAAGGAACAAAATGTTTTGGATCAGCAACTCGTTCTTTTTCAACCAGCGAACCATGAGCTTCATAATCATTCCTTGAGTTGACCTTGTCCATCATCTTTTCCACTGCACTTACCAAAATGTCAAGCTTTACCTCTAGAGATGTTGATTCGGCCAGATCTATGTTTTTCATCTCTTCTTCCTTCATCCTTGCTCGTCGGATCAGTAGATGCGCCTCTACATTTACTGCACTGTTTTGCATCTCATGAAGTGTTGCAATATCCCTTTCTCTCAAGTGAAACTCCATCTCTGGATCAAAGGCACCTGGGTAGTGCAAGAGAGCAGATCTAGGAGTAGGCCTTATATCAGCTGGCATTGAATAATAAACTTGGTTAAATCTAGCTGAAAACTGTTGTACTGTCTCCCCTGGCAATCTTTTCAGATGGTTATACTCTTCTACAATCAAGAAAAGGTTCTACCCGATCATCCACCTATCGAGAAAAACTTTGACGAACTGCTGGAAATCTGAGATGCTCGCATCAGGCAGGGCTTTGAACCAACTCTTCGCTTTGGCTTGCAAAGAAAGAGCAAAAAGCCTTATACTAACATCTTCTTCATCAACTTCAAAAAGATCTAAAAAATTCTCAACATTCTGCATATGTTGCTCAGCGTTGACATTCTTACTTTCACCATCAAACCTCGGCAAGTATAGATCATAATTTTTGGGGAAAGCATGAAGAACAGAAGGTAAAACAAGAGGTTTATACCGATCTGGAATTTTACAAGGTGTAGGGATATGTACAGCAGGTATAGAACCAGGCTTGGTCGTTTGAGGTTCATCACAAAATTCGGAAAAAGGATCTTGATCAAGCTCAAAAGCATGCAAATCTTTGGAATTCACAATCTTCAAAGGGAAAGAATCAACGACAGGCCGAGGATCTTTTCTCAAGCATAGTATACTTTGCAAAGCCTTCTTTACATTCTTGGGAAAAGAGAAGAAATAATTTATGACAAAGAACAAAATGTCTTGGATGAAATTCCAACTTGAATACCTGATATGTTCATCTTGTCCGTTCATGTTTTTGCTGGTCGGGATCATCCTCCAGTGGAGTCTTAGGATCAGATCTCAAAACTGATTTAGAGTCGCACAATATGACTATGTAAAGGGATTGGAAGATAAAGACCAAGAAACAGAGAAATAGAAACAACAAGTTTCAGGTAAAAGAAAAGAAGATTGGAGAAAAAGGTTGAGAGGTTACAACAAGAGCTCAAGGAATCAAAAGTGTTAGAAAGAGTAATAAAAGCAGAAAATGAGGCACTTAAAATACAAAGCAAAAAGCTTCAAGTAGAGAATGAAAAACTGAAGAAGAAAGTTAAGAAACTCTCAACCTATAAAGTACAAATTTGCAGAAAGGCCTACAAACTTTACAAATAGAACAAAGAAATTAAGACAAAGTATCAAATCCTGAAAACAAAACATGAAGCACAAATGAAGATAAATGCTCTACTTGAAGTAGCAAAGGCAGAGGCAGCAACAAAAGACAACACTTGACAGGTTAGGACTTGGTTGCATGAGGACATGCAAATTCTTAGGTTCGGGAGGATGTTGGTATCTAAATTTGAATGTCCATTCCACTTCAAATTCATCTTTTAACCATCATTCTTGGCCATTTATCCTTTATTATTCAACAATAATCCTTAGAAACTAAGTCATACATTATCATTTTCGTTATTTTAAGCTTGGGATTAATATTTGAAATTTTATATTTAAATGACATTTTTTTTAGAAAAATCATAGGAAGTTGTAACAACATGTGATTGCTTTATTGATTGACATGTTGCAGCACAGGTGGGCAAATTCGAAGACTATGGGCATAAAGTACAATGTACAAGGATGGTGAAACAACTATTCACTTTCAGTTTTGGAGAAAACAAGTGTCCAGTCAAAGCTGGTCAAACCCAGCCACTTCATCACTTTTTCTTGATTTTTGTGCACAAGATATTTTTCAGTTTTAGAATTTTTGCATAAATGGAGGAACAGACCTAAATTCGACCTCCGTGGAATGTAATTAATAGAATATTGTTAGTATTAGATGGAGAAACAATAGTTGGTTTTGTTAGAATATTCATGATAAATAACCCATATGGGAAAACTATGTTTTAGAATGGTTTTTGTGAGCATATGAGAAGATAGCTTGTGTATCTTTGATTCCAGACTTAATATAAAATTCTTCAACAATTTTATGTCTCAAGATTTAGTAGCTACACTCTTCTGAATCATCTCCTAGTGTGCTTGTGGAGTGCTGAAGGGACCTCATCACTTTGCTGGTACACTTTATATTTACTCTGTTTTTCTTACTAGCTGCAAATTTGAATTTAGCAGCTAAAAATTTCATGTCAAAGTTAAAGTTATGTTAGTAGAATTATCAGTTAAAGAGAACTTGAATTTGTTGAGAAGAGAGAGCCTTGTAAGAGGATTCAACTAATCTTAATCTTGGAATTGATATTTGGATGCTGCTGATATTTCAGCTTCCAAATTTGTTTGCTAGCTTTAATTTTGAAGGATCATTCTAGTTTTCTTTCTGAAGTGATTTAAGAATGGAGTTTTAAAATTCAATTTTCAGTTTGGTAATGATTCTTGTAAGAAATCTAACTGATACTGGTTTATAACACTGCTTATCTTATTCACTGTGTGATTTAAATTGAAATTACTTTGGATTGTTGTGATTGTAAAAATTCTTTGAAGCAATATTCTTATAAGGGAATGTAGAATTACAATCAATCATCAACACTCTGCTTTTGTTATTCTGCAACTAGAATTCCATAGGATTTGTTTCTCTTAGATTAATATTTGAATGATTTAAAAAGAATAATAACAGATCTTTTGTAGAAAGCACTGTTAATTTGGTCCATTAGGTAGCCATTAGAATTTTAGAGCCTTCTAGATCTATATATTTTAGGTAAGCACCTCTAAGTGTACTTTCCTGGGTTGATAAAAGAATTAGGAGCTTAACTTGCCTTGGTAAGTTGGGACCAAACAAATATAATCTAAATACATGGCCATAGTTCATGCATGGATTCAACAATCTTATTCCATATAATTTCCTTAACTTGACCTAGTGTGTGGCCAATGGAGGATTTGGTTGCGGATTTCCACTATGCTTCTATTTGCTTTTGAGCTCTCCATAGCTCTATTGTATGGGGAGTTTCAGTCCTTGCCTTATGGTCTTGCACAACATTAACTTGAGCCTGCAATCTTTTAATTTCTTATATTTGGAGAGACATATTCTCCACTGCATTTGCCAATTGATCTAAAGTATTTCCTATGTTTGTTGTAGAAGATGTAGATGTAGGAATCGTTGTAGGAGGTACAAATTCCAAAGGGAAAATAGACATTCTGGAAGCTTGCTCCTTTTATTTGATTATTTTTTCCATCTCTGTTTCCATTTGTTTCATCTGTACATTCTGCTCCATGATGAGCTTCATCATGTCTATCTTTTGTGACTCTGTTTCTTCAATGTCTTTGGCTAGAGGATCTTTTGTGGCTGGTAATTCCAATTGCTTTCTCAATGCTTCTATGTCAGCTTTCTTCTTTCTTATGGTCTATTCTGCAGCATTGATATTTGAAGGATCATATCCTACTTTGATTACCAATTCTGCCAAAGCTTTGAGTCTTGTGTCTTTAGCAAGTGAAGAGACTTTCTCCATCCTCAATTTTGACTGAACATTAGCTAAAGTAACCTACAATTTGGACAAACTCATAACAGTGTTAGTGGGTGTGGATGAAATCATTTTCCAAGTTTGTTTATGCATCTCCATTTGATCAATGGGATGTATGTCCTTTATATCAAATTCAAATGAAGTCTTTTTCTAATTTGATGCTTCCTTGGGCTGTGGGATCTGTGCTTGGAGGAAGGCCATCTGCATTTTTCCTTTCTCTAAGTCAAAGGCTGATAGCAGTCTATTTTGAGAACTGGAAGTCTGGTTCTAGAACTGATTATATGTATTGATCTTTAAAGCTTCATTTCTCACTTTAATCTCCTTGAATATATCAAATATGCTCTTTTCTTTCTCCCCTGTGGTAGATATACTGGTTTGCATAACTTGCCACTGATACTGTGAAGGTGTCGAGGTGGTAGGAGAAAGTGTAGTTTGATCACCTACTAGTGAGGAAACAAGTGTCTCTTTGGTGGTGATAATATCCTCTTGATCTGAATCATTGCTTAGGCTTAGTTTGGAACTAAGCTTGGTCCTCTTCCTGTACATGATTTTGAAGTTTTCACTAGGAATATTAGTCACTGAAGGTGACTCTTCTTCTCTGTTCCTTTTTCCTGTTTTCTCCTGTGTGACAGGAGTCTGTAATGTTGAAGTTGACACCAATTTCTTTTTTGCCTCTTGTAGAGTGATTTCAATCCATTCTAATTGGTTCTTGTATTTCTCAATCTCTGGTCTGGATGTATGAAAATACGCTGTAGATTTGTTCTCTACCCTTAACTTGGAGATGACCCCTGATGGATCATATGCCCATGTAAAACCGAGGCTAAATTGCATATCTTTCAGCAATCTGTCTGCTTCTTCCCTGCTGCCCGGTTATTACAAATGAAAGATCCTATTTGTGTTTTGATCTTGAATTGAGATTTCTTCTTAGCAGATACAAAATTAATCTCATAAACATTGAGCATTTGCGTGATGTGTTCTAGGATAAAAATCCTCACTGGGAGGAATATTGGTAGTTTGTAAGGAGCAAGTTCACACCCATATATCCTTAGCTCTGTGTAATTTTGGTAAAGATACCAATCTCCTGTTTGAATTTCGTCTAATAACTGCAAAATTTTCCTGATTTCTTCACTGATTCTTGGCTTTGGATTTCTGGCTAGGAGACTGATTGCTGGATGTACAAATATTTCTATGAATTGTTTGTATGACTATTATTTTTGCTCCTTCATTACCAGTGTAGTCCAGAAGATGGTTGATTGCTGATTTCCCTCGTCATCCAACTTTTTTAATGCAAACTTGAGCTTTTCTCCCTGAAAATACAAAAACATATATACTAACACATACGCATATTTAAATACTTCCTCAGTTTGGAATTTGACAAACTGTTCATAGATGGAATCTGTAAGGCATTGGCTGAAGTTGAATAAGATGGAAGGCTTGGAATCTGCAGAGAAAATAGAAAGGAAACCTACAATAACCTCATCTACCCACTGATCTGAGTAATAAGCAAGGAGGTAGGAGATGATTGTAATGATTTTCTTGGCTCTCTCAGGGAAAATGGAGGATGTATAGGGAAGATTTTTCTTGGGTAATGGTGCATCTTTAGTCAAGAAAAGCTTAAGGGTTTTTATCTCTTTTTGCAAAGTCCAATTTTTGATATAATTCAATGAGTGCTTCATGAGAGAAAGGAGTGGCATTCTCTGTAATAGGAGCTTGCATCATTTGATCTATTGATTGGGTAGTTACATTGAATAAAATTTCTCCTGTAGGGGCAATAACAACTCTTTGACTAGGTACATAACAAACATGGCATTTCGTGATGAATTTCGAGGCATTGTGGGTGTGGGGAAAGATGTAATGGGGCAAATTGGATTCCCACAATCCAATATCATCAGTCTTATCAATGAACTTGTCTTCTAGCTACCAGTACATTTCGAATAAATCAAACTCACACAGTGTTTCATGGATTTTGTAATCTCTGTCTGCCAAAGGAATATGATGAAAATAAATCGGAGGGTGGATCAAAGGGCTTACAGGTTCTTCCTGTACCTTATCTTTTAGGAGGCACGATGGGACTAGGTTGAGAATACTAATGAAATCCTAATTGGTCCGGTTTACAGGGTGTAGAAAGGACTCGGATTGGAGCAGACAAGAAAACATAGGTAGTAGTTTGAACAGAAGTTAGCTAGTGCGATCCTTGGGTGGGCGAAACTGTGCAATTTAAATTGGCACACCTGTCACAGAGAAATCGTATTGGAAGAGTATGATATCAGTAACCTGTGAATGGGCAAAAGGAGGGAGTTTATAGCTTTCGGGCTTTCTCGTTGATGATGGCATGGGTCTGTTATATTAACTGTTAAGTAATTAAATTAATTAATGGGTTTATTTGGAGGGAGTGGATGTGATTGGCGGGAGCAATGGATATATGAGGTGGTGAGGGGAGATTGGTAGGAGTGTAACAGATAGGGTAGTGGTTTCGTATGGCAAAGAAAACAGTTTTCAGAGGGGGGAGGAGGTGGTTAATGGTGTTGGCAAAGGGGGGTGAGAAAACATAGAATGACGCCACGTCGTGGTGGGTTCGAGCTTCAATACCGCCCATTTCGGACCCCCCCGGTAAAGTTCGGATGGTGAGGGGGGGCCGAGACATAATATCGGTCATCAAATATGAAAAAGGAGTTTGGATGAGGGGAAATGTGGTGACATTTTATCATGATGTGATGGGTGTATGGTGGGGTAGGGAAATGAATTTAATGGATATGATTGGATGCATAGTGAGGGAGGCGAATGAAGAAATATAAGCAGATGAGTGATTTTCGAGTCGTGAAACTTAGGAATGGAAGAATTATATGCCAAATATCTTTTGATATACCAAACCTTAGAATAAAATCTTTGTCTTTTTGCTTTTCTCCTGCGCATGAAAATAATCTTTAACAATTGACTTAGGATAAAATTTTCATGCTTTTCCTGAAAGCACCATTGTACTTCTACCTACCCTGTCATTTAAATTCTTTTTCTAAGTTAACATTTTTTCTTCTTGCTTTACAGAGTGCATCTAAACTAGCAAAACCATATCATTTATTTATTTATTTATGAAAATCTACCTTATCCTATCACTTATCTCACCACTGATTTAGATTAAACCGTTGAATCAATTTTATTTCTACGTAGCTACTGATTTACCAAGATTAAACTGTTTGGTAAATCTTTATTCACTAACCTATTCAACAGAAATTGAAATGCATTCAATCATGATTAAACTGTATGATTTGAACAAAACTTTAGTCATTATGGCATTCAAAAACAATTTGCACACAACCTTATTTGATAATGAGCTAAAAGAACTAACTTATCAGTAGTGGCATTTAGTCTTGCAACACTTTCCATATTATTTTCTACTTTTTCTTTTGTGGGGTTCTTATTTCCTTTATTTATTTATTTTTTAACATACCCTCTTTTCATTTTCTTCTTTTCATATATTTTTGGAAGTCATTTGAATAACGAAATTGATGTACAATATGAAATTACAAATACAAAGTACTCAATCACCTTGAGACCCTATAATTTATAGGACCCTAGCAGTGGCTCCAACTGGGGATGGCACTTCTCCAAGTGAAGTGTCAAGAACATATGATCAGTAGCCTTGAGTACTCCATGTCTATAACGTCTTCATCTGCTTTCTTTGATTTTTTAAGTTACTTTTGGTAGCTCATCAATCCAGGCTTAGGGCCTTCACTGCATGATTAAACCTTTGTTAATAAGTTACCCAATCAAAACCATAAAGACTATGATATGAAGTAAGAAAGATCTGTAGGCTAAGAAAAGTAGTGCTTCAACATCCTGCCATTGAAAAGACCTCCATGTATCTATGCTCCATCTAGCTCTTTAAGGAAGAATGCATTATTTCCCTTGAAAGCATAAACAATATATGGCCCTTTCCAAAGATTGTCCAACTTGCCATGTTTGCCTTTATCCTCTCTCCTAGAATCCCACCTCAAAACTTTGTCCCCAATGTTAAAGTCATCAACTTTGGTTCTTTTGTCAAAGATTTTTTTAATATTTTCCTGAATAACTTGTGTCCTGTTGTATACTTCCTCCCTGGATTGCTGTAACTGGATAGTTTGATTGATCCTTCTCTGTACATAATTTCGTTCAACTTGCACTTCTTGAACGATATTCATGACTGGAACTCCTAAGGAGGATGGAAAAACTTCATCCATTCCATATACCAATTGGTATTGTGACATGCCAATTGATTTTTTAGTAGTAAGTCTGTCAGCCCAAAGTGCATTGACCAACTTGTTATGCCAATATTTTTTGTTATCTTCTAACAAATTTTTGATGATGTTTACCAATATTTTATTCGAGGATTTAGCCAACCCATTACCCTAAGGGTAATAAGCTGTTGAATGTCCCAAAGTAATGTGGTATTTATGGAAAAATTCAACCACTTTATTAGATTTAAAGGCTGCAACATTATCAGTGATGAGTTTTCTAGGACAACCAAATTTGGAGAGGATATTAGTCTCAAGGATTTTAATAATGACAACATTAGTGGCAACTCTGGAAGGGGTGGCCTCTATCCATTTGGTAAAGTACTCAGTAGCTGTAAGAATCCACTTATGTTGGGCAGAGGAAGAGGGATGAATTTCACCAATGAAGTCCAATCCCCATTGCTGGAAGGGGCTTTCAACAAAGATAGGCTTTAATGGCAAGGGCAACAATTTTCTCTTTCCCTAAAAAATTTGGCATTTATGGCACGAGGTGACTTGTTTGTGAATGTTAGGGAAAAGTGTAGGCTAGTAGAAACCATCTCTCAGGATTTTATTGGCAGTGGTTTTCCAATAAAGATGTCCACAACAATCGCCTTCATGGAATTCCTGCATGACTTTTTCTGCATCATCCTTTAACAAGCATTTAAGTAAAATACCCCAATCATCTTTCCAATACAAAACATTATCTATAATGCAAAACTTAACTGATTTTAACTTGATAAATCTTGCCTTTGTTTTTTGTGAAACCAGGAGGAGCAATTAAATTAAATAGGACATAAAGCAAGTTTGCATACCAGGGTGAGTTTAGAAATGCCTCATCAATTTGTGGACTCGCTTGTTCCTCTTGATTATCTAATGAATCAACCAAGTTAATGTCTAATGCATGGAAATTGGACTCAACCATCAATTTGGCTAGTCCCTGACCTTTCATTAACTTGGTGGGCTTGATTTCTAAGTCATACTCAATAATGACAACAATCCATTTGCCTCGTTTCCCATCAGGTCCATTATGTGTCAAAATGTCCTTAACCACTGAATTAGGTACATAAGCAATAATATGGGAATGCAAAATATATACTCTAAAATATTTAGTGCTTTAACCGATGCAAATGCCTATTTTTCCATAATATTGTATTTCAAAGACCATCTCTTAAAGATTTACTAAAGAATGTAATATGCTGCTCAAAAGCTTCATTTTTTTTCTGCAGTAAGACTATTGCAATAGTGTGTTTAGAAGTAAAAGAGAAGATTATGAAATCTTTTGTAAAATATGGGCTAATCAACGCTGGTGCTTTGTTCAACGCCTGTTTTACTAAGTCAAAGGATTGTGTAGCCTCAATATTCCACTTAATTTCGGAATCCTGTTTAAGCATGTTTATTATGTTTCTGAGAAAATCTGCAAGGTTAGGAATGAATCTCCTTAGGAAATTTATTTTTCCAATAAAAGATTGAAGCTCTTTGATATTTCTTGGATGATTGATTTTTAATATTGCTTCAATTCTACTAGGATCAATCCTAATTCCATCCTTGGAGATAATGTGACCAAGAAGTTTTCCTTCCTCAAGGTCAAACAATGTCTTCTTAGGATTTAGTGAGATGCCAAACCTTTTACATTTTCGAATACTCTTATCAGATGTGATAAATCTTCCTCATCAGTTTTAGAATAGGCAGTAATGTCATCTAGATAAATCATAATAAACTGACCAATTTCATCAGCAAAGGCAATATCCATTGCTCTTTGGAAAGTGGCTCTAGCATTCATTAACCCAAAGGGCATTTTCACATACATGAAAGTTCCCCATGGTGTAGTGAAGGCAGTTTTATCCTGATCATCAGGATGCACTAAGACTTGGTTGTAACCTGAGAAACCATCTAATAAGGAAATTCTACTAGATCCTACTACCCTTTTTAATATATGATCCATTTTAGGTAAGGGGTAGTTGCCTTTAAGGGATACCTTATTAAGATTTCTAAAATCAGTACACAATCTGATTTCTCCAGTTTTCTTTCTAGTAGGTACAATGTTAGACACCCATTTAGAGTATCTAAGGGGAAGTATGATTTTAGCATCATAAATCCTTTTTACTTCTTTCTCAACCAAAGGCATTAGGACAAAATTTGTCCTATGAAGTCTTTGTTTGAATGGTTTTTTATCTTCCTTGATTGGGATTTTGTGTTGTATGATACTAGTGTCATATGCTTTTAGATCCTCATAGCTCCAGGAAAAGGCATCTATGAACTCTTTGAAAAGTGATATGTATCATTGTTTTGTGACATTGGGAAGTGATTTTGAGGGTTTTATCATTTTGGGATTCTTCTCACTACTTATATTGCATTCTTCTATGTTTGCCCCCGTGGGTTCCATTTTTGGCTACATCATTAAAATCAAGAAGTTCTTGTAATGGAATTAGACCCCTAGGAAGAACATTATCCTTCAGCTCAAGTACTTCAATTTTTTTTTTGGATCTATTTCATGCAATTATAATTTATGTACATCTTTATTGACCGAAATATTTACATCAGAATGATCAAACTGTTTATCTACATTAACATATTCAACAATCTGATTTTCTAATTCACATTCTAAATCTATGCTACTGTCTTCATCCTCATCTTTGGATTGCAAAAAATTTTCAATTTGTTTGTCACTTCCAAATACTTGCCAATATCTCATATTTTTAGGTACAACTGGATGATGTTTAACTTCCGCTGTATATTGTCCATTGGGATGAGGCATTTTACATGTGCTAGCTAAAAAAGCTAAACCATTAGTCAAGACATTATGATTTATGGGAATGATAGCAAGATCATATTCTACAAAAGTACCTAGAATTCAAGCACAACATTTCTATAGGTTCTCAACCTAGGATGTTTGGCAGCATACTCTCCCTTGATCTGTCTTATAATTAATTCAGAATCCCCATGAATAGAAATTCTTTTAGAACATAAACTCTTTAATAATTGCAATCCTAAAAGAAGGGCCTCATATTTTGCTATATTATTGGTGTAATGAAAGTTGAGTTTATAGGAATGACCTTCTGCATGATTATTCCCTAAATTGGACACCCAAACACTTGCCCCTGAACCTACTTTGCTACAAGATCCATCAAAAATCATGTTCCAAAAAGGTTCAATTTTGGTATTTTGTTGCACAATTTGTGTTTGATTTTCATGTTTTTCATCAATGTAATTTTTTGCTTTGGTACCCTGTGCATCAATGTCTCCATCATTATAAAGAATGAAAGGGTCCAAGTCGGAATGAACTGAGTAAAGAGGATATTTATGTGGGTTCTCTTGACTATTGACCATATCCTTCATTAAAGTTTCCCTATATAGACTTCTTTGTTGACCAAACACTAGTATAGTGGCATAAGTCATGCCCATTTGTAGGATTCCTTGTAATTTTGCTCCCCATGAGCATGACAACATGCCATACTTAGGGGGAATGTCTGCAACCACTATATCCATCACTAGAATTTTAGCAAGGATTTGGGCTAAAGTAACACATAGGTCTTTGATAATGCCTAGGCATCTAACTTTGCTAGAATCAAAGGAATACAAATCTTTGTATTGTCTAGTAATGTCAAGTCCTAGTTTTTCCATGACCGCTTTAGGCATTAAATTATGGGATGCACCAGAATCTAGCACAACATTATGGAGAATTTTATCATGAATATTCAAACTGACGTAAAATGGAGGGACATCTCCTTCTTGTGGTTTGCCTTCAACTTCTGGCCCAAATAAGAGTTCAGGCTGATCATCATTCAAATTTACATCGTCAGTTTTCTCCCCAATGTTTCATGCTTTCATGACTTGAGTCCTGTATATATTTTTGTTCATTAATTCAGTTAAGGGGATAGAAATTTTCAGCTTGGAAAGTTCATTTTCTATACTGGATGGTGTCTGATTCTTAAGCAGATTTGAAAAATCAGAATTATCAGCAACTATTTTTGTGGCCAATTCTGTTTGTTGGCTGGTAGAAGGGAAATCAGTTTGAGTAGTTATGGAAGGAGTATCAATCGTCTTTTTCATGGTAGCTTCTGCTGGCATCTTTCCAAGATTTTCAGTGGTTTTCTTAGGAGGATTTTCTGTTGTTTTCTTGGAATCAGAATCAGAAACCTTTTTGACAAAATTTTCAGCATTCTTTTTATTGGTAGAATCTTGATTTTTCTTACTTCAAAGATTATACTGCCTATGGACTTCCATTATGGAATTTTCTAACCCCTGTTTGTATTCATTTAACTCTTCAAAATCCAATCAGTTTGGGCTATGAGAAAGAGTTCCTGATCCTCTTGAGTGAGGAAAACTATTTCATCATCATTTATCCCCAACAAATTTATTTGATTATCATCCAAATCTTCCACAATGTTCCCCTCATCATCTGTGTAATTTTCCTGAAGAGGAGGCTGAACCTACTGGTCTAGAACCTTTTGTTCTCTTTGTTTAATTTGGGGAACATTCCATTAAAGTTTTGGTTTCTAGTTTATGGGACATTTTGGTTTTCTCTTGCTTTAGTTTGGTCATTAATGTTCACTCTTTGCATCATTTGATTCACTATTCTGACTAAATTATCAATCTTATAGTCAACAACAGAAGTAGAAGGTTCTTCTTTTATGATTACTTTGCATTTAGGCTTCGTTTGGCCCTTTTGGCGAGGATGTTATCTTCAACTTTAATTGCATTTGCTTGCATTTCTTCCAAAGTTGCTCGGTCTCTCTCTATAAGTTGATATTCCATATCTACATCGAAACCATCTAGAAAATTAATCAGAGCTAGGCCAGGGGAGGGCTTGATGTCTTGTGGAATGGCGTTGTAAAAAATATTGAATCTTTCACAATATGCTTCCACAATTTCGTTGGTTTTTTTTTCAACCTTTTATATTCATTTAGAAGTTGAAGTGGCTTCTTCTTGATCTCCCATCTAGCCAAAAAAGTTTGATGGAAAGCATCAAGGTTGGCTATACTTCCTGCAGGTAAACCCGTAAACCATTTCTTGAGATCACCTCCTAAGCTTGGGCAAACAATCTCATTTTAACATCCACTTCATCTACTTCTTGGAGGTCAAACACATCATTCATCCTATACACATGTTGTTGGGTGGTATAAGTGCCAGTATTATCAAAGGTAACAATTTTGGATGGGTAATCTACATGCATAGCATTTAGCTAGCCTGGTAACACCAAGGGTGCACACCTTCCTACCATAACTGTCCTGGTAGATTGAATTGAGGATGGACCCAATGGAGGTGCAGTTTTGATAACTACATGGATAGGTAGGGATAATAGTATGAGAAATCACAGGTAGGGAAGTTGAAACTATGGAATGAGTAGGACTGGGAGGCTGTAAATGTACAGATTGAGAAGACTGTCTAGACAAAGAGGTTGTTGCAACAGTTAAAGCAGAGAATCCAACAAACTGCTGAATAAAAGCTTCTTGAATAGCTTGGTCCAACACTAAAAATAGACCTTGTAATTTGTCATATCGCTGTAGAGATTCAAGATTAGGATCTGTTTCAAGGACTTGGGTTTGGGGTACATATGGTTGCAATATGGCTTTGTCTATGATAGTTTGATCTATAAAATCCTTAAACTTTGATCTAAACAAACTTTGCTGGAAAGGTAAGTCAAATTCTATATCTTGTAAAGTTTCAAATTTCTTTGGGAGAGAATTAGACCTTGAAAAAGGAATATCCTCAGGGAGAGAATTGAATCTATATAGAGGACTATTACTACCTTGATTCTTGGTAAATCTTTTCTTTCTCACTAGTTTCTCAAGGCTCTATGCAATTTCAGTAGGGTTGGGATCAGGGTGAGATCTAGTGTGAATTGTTTTGGGAGCCAGGGATATGAAAAGTCATCACACAAAAATCAAAATTAAAATCAATGATACAACAAATATATACAAAATAACAACATCAGATCATGTATTTCATAATGATACATCAATTACTTACTAAAATACTGATTTTAAACAAGGGAATAATAATGTTTTGGATTAAAATGTATTCTTCCCTAGTATGGTTGCCACTATGTCATCGTTCTGTATTTTTGAGGTTGAGGGAGTAAACACATTGGACAACATCAAACCACTTTTGAAACTCGGATCTATCCCTACCAACGTCAGAGAGGGATATCTCTTTATAATATAACTTTGTTTTTTAAGTTGATTTTATGCTAGTTATAATCATGCTTGATTGTTTGTTTGAATTTGGTTGATTGGTTTGGTTGGTTGATCCAATCAAATTACTTTCTTTCCATTAGACATGGAGTCAAATAAAGGTGGATATTGCATCAAATATTTAAAAAAGTAATCATAGGGCAAGCTAGTTACATTTACTGGATCTTTAAAGTGAATTATGAAACGAAGAAGAGGTGATTTCAGTAATGATCGAAAATCTTTTAAGAATTTTTCAATCAGACTTCAGAAGAAAAACATACATATTGTAAAAACAGTCCAAATAAGGTGTTCAATTAACAAATCTTATTTTTCACTTTTCCTATTTTACAATTAGATTTTAAGATGATTATAATGCAGAGAAAAACAATGAAAACACCAATTACAATAGGAAAAACATCAACAGTAAATTGCAGCACAAGAATCCTGTGAAAGTTTTTGTATTAATGATGCTCCAGCAACATGGAAAAAGTACAATGCTCGATAAGAGGAATTACAATGATCAGGAACTGACCCCCAATACTTCGAATGAATGAAGTATTTAAACTAAATTTCAAAAAGGATTACTATGAATGCCACATCGATATGGCAATCTATTATTAATTGCAAAATATCAAAATTGAGTAATGTGACCAAACGAGGTGAATTTGGTGAAGTGATCTGGAGTTCTGGCACTATTTTCGCGGAGAATAGTTGCTGAGTTGCCACGATTTGGGTGTTGCGCTGGATGTAGCTGATCTTTTCTTTATTCTTGAAATTCACACAATTTATCCCACTGCTCCTCATATGGGATGGTGATTTTTTTTGCCTTGCGTAGATATCCTCTACCTCCGTATATCGAGCAAATGTGGGCTTTACTACAAAAATATGCTTTATCTCATGCTGAATGAAAATAATTTTGCTGATAGCTTCGAAAAAATCTCTCCCTGTCATAACACCTTTAATGTGGGAATATTTAGGAGTATCCTTTGCAATGCGTTTAAGATTACTCATATAATCTTCCTTGGTCATTAGTTTGTCAATAATTACAAATAAAGAAGGCATTTCCCTCTTTGTTAATGCTTCTAGTTTGGTGAAAAATCTGTTGATTGCTATTTCTAAACTGTGACATTTTTCTGTAAGCTGCACAATCAAATTCTTCTTTGCAAGAACTATCTTTACTTCAAAAATTGTTTTTGTCCTGTCATCTACTCGAAAATCATCCAACTCATATTTGTTTTTGGAATTTAGAAACTTGATGATGTTGTTGGCTGTGGCAGGCATATCTCCCAACTCATTGTTAATAGTGGAAATGGCTTGATTGGATCTCTCAATCAACTCTTTCTGTTAAAATATAATCTGAATACATGGCTAGATTTCATCCATGGCTTCAATAATATTGTTCCATATAATTTCCTTAACTTGATCCAGTGTGTGGCAAATGGAGGATTTGGTTGCGGATTTCAGTCCTTGCGTTCTGGTCTTGCAAAACATTAGCTTGAGCCTGCAATATTTTAATTTCCTCTGTTTGGAGAGATATTCTTCACTGCATTTGCCAACTGATCTGCAGTATTTCCTGTGTTTGTTGTAGAAGATGTAGATGTAGGAATTGTTGTAAGAGGTACAACTTCCAAAGGGACAATAGACATTATGGCAGCTTTCTCCTTTTCTTTGATTATTTTTTCCATCTCTGTTTCCATTTGTTTCAACTGTACATTCTGCTCCATGATGAGCTTCTTCATGTCTGTATTTTATGACTCTGTTTCTTCAATGTCTTTGGCTAGAGGATCTTTTGTGGCTGGCAATTCCAATTGTTTTCTCAATGCTTCTATGTTAGTTTTCTTCTTTCTTATGATCTATTCTGTAGCATTGATATTTGAAGGATCATATCCTACTTTGATTACCAATTCTGCCAAAGCTTTGAGTCTTGTGTCTTTAGCAAGTGAAGAGACTTTCTCCATGCTCAATTTTGACTGAACATTAGCTAAAGTAACCTGCAATTTGGACAAACTCATAGCAATGTTAGTGAGTGTGGATGAAATCATTTGCCAAATTTGTTTATGCATCTCCATTTGATCAATGGGATGTATGTCCTTTATATCAAATTCAAATGAAGTCTTTTTGTAATTTGATGTTGCCTTGGGCTGTGGGATCTGTGCTTGGAGGAAGGCCATCTGCATTTTTCCTTTCTCTAAGTCAAAGGATGATAGCAGTCTATTTTGAGAACTGGAAGTCTTCTTCCAGAACTGATTATATGTATTGATCTTCAAAGCTTCATTTCTCACTTATTTCTCCCCCGTGGTAGATATACTGGTTTGCATAACTTGTCACTGATACTGTGAAGGTGTCGAGGTGGTAGGAGAAAGTGTAGTTTGATCACCTACTAGTGAGGAAACAAGTGTCTCTTTGGTGGTGATAATATCCTCTTGATTTGAATCCTTGCTTAGGCTTCGTTTGGAATTGAGCTTGGTCCTCTTCCTGTACATGATTTTGAAGTCTTCGCTGGGAATATCAGTCACTGCAGGTGACTCTTCTTCTCTATTCCTTTTTCCTATTTTCTCTTGTGTGCCAGGAGTCTGTAATGTTGAAGTTGACACCAATTGCTCTTCTGCCTCTTGTAGAGTGTTTTCAGTCCATTCTAGCTGGTTCTTGTATTTCTCAATCTCTGGTCTGTATGTATGAAAATACGCTGTAGATTTTTTCTCTACCCTTAACTTGGAGATGACCCCTGATGGATCATATGTCCATGTAAAATTGAGGTTGAATTGCATTTCTTTCAGCAATCTGTCTGCTTCTTCCCCTGCTGCCCGGTTATTACAAATGAAAGGTCCTATTTGTGTTTTGATCTTGAATTGAGGTTTCTTCTTGGCATATACAAAATGAATCTCATCAACATTGAGCATTTGCCTGATGCATTCTAGGGAAAAAATCCTAATTGGGAGGAATTTTGGCAGTTTGTAAGGAGCAAATTCACACCCATATATCCTTAGCTATGTGTAATTTTGGTAAAGATACCAATCTCCTGTTTGGACTTGGTCTGGTAACTGAAATTTTTTCTTGATTTCTTTACTGATTCTTGGTTCTGGATTGCTGACTAGGAGACTGATTGTTGGATGTACAAACATTTCTATGAATTGTTTGTACGAGTATTCTTTTTTATCCTTCATTACCAGTGTAGTCCAGAAGATGACTGATTGTTGATTTCCCTTGTCATCCAAATTTTATAATGCAAACTTGAGCTTGTCTCCCTGAAAATACAAAAACATACATACTAACACAGAAGCATATTTAAATACTTCCTTAGTTTGGAATTTGACAAACTATTCATGGATGGAATCTGCAAGGAATTGGATGAAGTTGAATAAGATGGAATGCTTGGAATCTGTAGAGAAAATAGAAAGGAAACCTACAATAGCCTGATCTACCCACTGATCTGAGTAATAACCAAGGAGGTAGGAGATGATTGTAATGATTTGCTTGGCTCTCTCAGGGAATATGGAGGATGGACAGGGAGAATTTTTCTTGGGTAATGGGGCATCTTCAGTTAAGAAAAGCTCAAGGATTTTGGCTCTTTTTGCAAAATCCAATTTCTGATATAATTCAATGAGTGCTTCATGAGTGAAAGGAGTGGCATTCTCTGTAAGAGGAACTTGCATCATTTGATCTATTGGTTCGGCAGTTATGGTGAATAAAATTTCTCCTGTAGGGGAAACAACAACTCTTTGATTGGGTACATAACAAACATGGCATTTCTTGAAGAATTTTGGGGCACTGTGGGTGTGGGGAAAGATGTAATGGGGAAAATTGGATTCCCACAGTCCAATATCATCATAATTATCAGTGAACTTGTCTTCTAGCTAGCAATACATTTCGAATAAATCAAACTCACACAGGGTTTCATGGATTTGTAATCTCTGTCCGCCAAAGGAATATGATGAATCAGAGGGTGGATTAGAGGGCTTACAGGTTCTTCCTTTCCCTTATCTTTTAGGAGGCATGATGGGACTAGGTTGAGAATACTAATGAAATCCTGATTGGTCCAGTTTACAGGGTGCAAAGAGGACTCGAATTTGAGCAGACAGGAAAATGGAGGTAGTAGATTGAACGAAAGTTAGCTGGTGTGATCCTCGAGTGGGTGAAATTGTGCAATTTAAATTGGCACACCTGTCATAGAGAAATGGTATTGGCAGAGTTTGATATCAGTAACATGTGAATGGGAGAAAGGAGGGAGTTTATAGTTTTCAGGCTTTCTCGTTGATGATGGCGCGAGTTTGTTATATTAACGGTTAAGTAATTCATTTACTTAACGGGTTGATTTGGAGGGAGTGGATGTGATTGGCGGGAACAATGGATAGATGAGGTGGCGAGGGGGGATTGGTGGGAGTGTAACGGATAGGGTAGTGGTTTTGTATGGCGGAGAAAACAATTTTTGGAGGGGGAGGGGTGGTTAACGATTTTGGAAAAGTGGGGTGTGAAAACATAGAATGGCACCACATCGCGGTGGTTCCAGGATTCAATACTGCCCATTTTGGACCCCCCTCCCCCCTCCCGACGATAAAGTTCGGATGGTGAGGGGCGGGTGAAATATAATATTGGCCGTTAGATATGAAAAGGAGTTTGGATGAGGGGAAATGTGGCGATATTTTATTGTGATGTGATGGGCATATGGTGGGGTAAGGAAATGAATTTAATGGGATATGATTGGATGTGTGGTGAGGGAGGTGAATGAATGAGATATAAGTGGAGGAGTGATATTTGAGTGGTTAAACTTAGGAATAGCGGAATTATTTACCAAATATATTTTGATATACCGAACCTTAGAATAAAACCTTTGTCTTTTTTATTTTCTCCCGCGCATGGAAATAATCTTTAACATTTGACTTAAGATAAAAATTTCATGCTTTTCCTGAAATCACCATTGTACTTCTACCTAGCCTGTCATTTCAATTCATTTTCTAAGCTAGCATTTTTTCTTCTTACTTTGCAGAGTGCATTTAAACTAGCAGAACCATATCACTTTTTTATTATTACTATGAAAATATACATTATCCTATCACTTATCTCACAAATGATTCTCACCATTGATTCAAATTAAAATGTTGAATCAATTTTATTTCTACCTAGCTATTGATTTACCAAGATTAAACTGTTTGGCAAATATTTATTCATTAACCTGTTCAACAGAAATTGAAATGCGTTCAATCATGATTAAATTGTATGATTTGAACAAAACTTTAGTCATTGTGGCATTCAAAAACAATTTGCACACAACCTTATTTGATAATGAGCTAAAAGAACTAACTTATTAGTAGTGGCATTTAGACTTGCAACACTTTCTTTATTATTTTCTATTTTTTCTTTTGTGGTGTTCTGTTGAAGGCCCCGAAAATCGGGTCGAAAACAAGGGGGATACCCGCCTGGTCCGGACCTTGGTTGGAAGCTCCTTATCCGTTTGGTATAACGTGTCCGACTGGGGATCTGGGACCAGTTTCCCAATTCAGTGTGTTTGTGTGTGAGAAAGAAGGGTGTTTTTGTTCAGACTGGAATACTTCTATCTAATCTAATGCTATGCTATGTATTCTAATAAAAAGAAAAAACATCGAAATTTATGCTAACCCGGGTGTGATCTTTCTTCTGTGCGATCTAAAAAGATTTCATACAATAATTGGCAATAAAGATCATTCAGCTATCATAAGAAAGGAATTCGATAAAAATGAGCTACTTCGTATAAGAAGTTAGACGAAACAATTGTTAAAACTTATCGCATAAATGAGCTATTCATACACTAAACATAAACAAATAGTTATCACCGTACAAAAGTGCCAAATGATAACTCAGACATCCATGCTGTAATATATAAATAACTGAAAATTGAGTATCACTTTAATGCATAAGCAGAAATGGTTAAGAGATAAAAGTACCATTTATAACTAGTCCTACTCATGAGCTTCAAGCAATGATTGATTTATCTCTCCTTGATTCAACATCTACTAAGAGTACAGAAGTGCAACATCAGTAGCAGATATCAAATGCAAATATCAAATAAAACCTGTTCCATTCATTCACCAAAACCTCCACTGAGGGTGCAAAAGTGCATGTTCTGAGGACAAGTTTTTGATAAATTTCTGGACCCTTCTCTAAATGCATGAGAAGGGTTTAAATACTACTAACTAAATCACTTATTTACAAAAATTGAGGATTCGGTTTAAATGACCATCCTCTTTCTAAGCAAAACTATTCTAAAATTAAATCTACTAACTATTTCTAAATCTACTCCTTAATGTCGCAAGCATTCAATATTTTTCTGAGTAGAGTCGGCTGACCGTCTTCCGCCTTTGGTTGAGTTAAGCAAACAGAAACGGCAAGAGCTGGCATTCTCTTCTCAGTAAAATTGATGATATGCTTGAGGATCATCCAATGAATATGTAGCATTATCATGTATGCCTGGTAAAAATCCCATTTCAACTTGGTTAACCTTTGGACTACTTCTGCTTTTCTTTCAATCTTTTTTTTCCAGTTTGCTCTTATCGCTGATTTCTTGCAATTTTCGGGGCTCGCAGGTGACTGAGCTTGATCCGGGCTTCCCTGATGCGGTTTTTGCCTCTTGTGCCTTTTTCTCTCATTCGGTATAAAACCCAAAAATTGTAAGAATAGTATTTCTGTGAGCTCTTGACCCTGAGAATTAAATTGTTTGTTTCTGGTATCAGCGTCTTTCAGTATCCATTCAACCATGACTATACATGAGAAATCTGTGATAGATGCCTCCGAAGAGTTCTGCGGCTCTTTTTCTTCCTTGAGCGGATTAAGTATGCCTTCTGAAATGTACTTTGGAGTGCTGCCTTCTCTCTTCGTTGTTTTCTGCATAATGCCCTGTATAATGCTTCGTCCTTCTTTCCTGCAATTTACATTGAGGTAGAAGTAATGATAAAGGACTAATGACAAGAAAACTTTTAAATGCCGAAGATATACGAGACATGCCACCTTACGTGAGTTATTTCTTCGAAGAACACAACGCCCTACTTCATTAACAACTGGCAATAACCCATTAATTTGTATTAAAATAAATGACCAACTCTTGGCTAAAAAGTTTTCTCGATCAATGAGCCAGAACCAACTGCGATGGAGGGGTCCCGCATTTTTGCTTTGCGATGTCGCAGATCGCAATATCGCTATGTCGCAATGTCGCAATGTTATCGTGCTATTTTTATTGCAGATCGCATTATCGCAACTTTGAGGTGTCGCAGTATTGCGGTATCGCAATATCGCAATATCGCAGATCGTTATAATTCTTGTGATATTTGCGATGTGCGATATGCGATATCGCAGATCGGCGATGTTTTAAAGTTTTTCAATGTGAGTGTTTGTCTTCAGTATATGTGATGCGATGAAGTTTCGCGTCGCAATATCGCCTTTTATCATTTTAACTCTTTGGAAGGTGTATCCTATCATCCTTTGCGCGATGCAATATCCTTTAAGGAGTAAATTTAATTATGAAACTTAGGTTTTCTAGATTTTTCAAGGTATTTTCCTAAGTCCATGATGTTGTAGGTTTCATCTAAAAAGAAAATGTAACACTAACTAATTTTTTTTTAGGGTCCCCACTTATTTAGTATTAGCAATAATACTTCATAAGGAGGGGGGTTGTTGGTGGCCACAACAGGTTCTTATTTCTGTTTATTTATTTATTTATTTTTTAAGATGCCCTATTTTCATTTTCTGCTTTTCATATATTTTTTGGAAATCATTTGAATATCGAAATTTATGTACAATATGAAATTACAAATACAAAATACCCAATCACCTTGAGATCCAATAATTTTAGGACCCTAACACTTTCTCCAATGCCAAAGTGCTCCAAGAAAACTCTAAGTAGCCAAGAGTATGAGAAAGAGAATAATGAAAGAGCTCCAAATCTAAACTCACAAAAGTTTACCAACTCATACTCATAAGCCTTTTTATGAATGAGGCCTCTATTTTCTTCATTTTCCTTCTGACATGAAACCTCTGACCTTTCACCTCCTTTTTCTCCTAATTACCATTATTTTCATAAATAAATGTGCCAAAAATGCCAATTTTCCTATCCAAAGCCTTATCCATTACCTTTGCTAATTTCCTTAGCCATAAAAAACGAAATGAATACCCTCTAGGATATCTTGCTCAACATTCAACTTCGAATAAGTGTCCTAATCATCCGTGGTTATTGTTTTTAACTTTTATTTCATGGAATTTTCACCAGGGTTGTTACAGTCAGGATGATGAGATGATCATTGACCAAATATTGGCAGGTGAAATTCTTCCTAGTTGAGAGGGAGTGTTAATTTAAGCAACTAGGTTAAAATTCCACCTTGGATACCTCAGATGGAAGAGATGATGATTGCGTTGAATTCCTCTTTTTGAGATGAGCAAAGTTGACCTAAATATCACCTCATTTGGACAAGCAGAAGTTTGTTTTTGAATTGATGAACCCACTCATGTACATTGAATTAGGTTGGCCCTATACACATGTACAATTGGACAGGCCGTCCTTAATATCAAGTGGACCCTCGTAGAAACCTATAAATACAAGAGTCTTTAATCTCATTTGATCATCATCATAAAACATCTTCTTCTATATTCATCATTTGTTTTGGCTCACACAAGTTTGTTAGAGGAAGCTCACTCAGGGTCTGATGTTTCTGGTCTGAGGCTCGCAGAAATTAGGGTTTTTGTTTTCCAGTCACACGCTCACCACATGTTAGATCTGACTGTAGTCGCATGCACATAGTGTCTTTGAGTGTGATTGGGAAGCCACAGCCTCTCGCATATCAGATAGAAGGGTGCGACTAAGGCTCTTAGGTAGATCTGGGCTGCTCTGGTTATAGTAGCATGCACGCAATGCCTCTGGGAGTGACTAGGGCATCATAGTTGCTCTCATAACAACCTGAAGGGAGAAACTAGGGTTTTGAGGCAGTTTTGGGAGGTTTAGTCCCTAGTCATTCGCACGCAGTGTTTCAGAGTGTGATGGGGAAGGCACGGTCGCTCACATGTCTGCATGAAGGGTGCGACTAGGGTCCGAGACAAGTCTAGGTAAATTCATCCTCAGTTGCTCGCTTTTCGTTCTTAAGGGAGCGACTAGAAAAGTCATAACTGCTTGCATACAATGTCTTAGGGAGTGACCAAGAAGTTACAGTCACTCACAAAATACCTTGATGAGTGCGACTAGGGTTTTGAGATAGGGTTTTGCAGTTGACCATAGTTGACCACAAACATTTGGAGGTTGAAAGGTTTCTTTCTTTTGTACAGTAATTCTGAAAGTATGCTTGTAATTTGTATTGGGTAAATCTCTACTAGATGATTATGTATTGGGCTCATTGTACTCTCTGCTGAAACATTTATGACAATCTAATAAAAAGAAGATTTGAAAGGGTTTTCCCCCAGTGGGGTTTTTCCCTTGTCTTTGACTAATTCGATGTCTCTTGTGATTGTGTTATTGTCCCCTTTGTCATTGCATATATTGATTTATCTTCAATTACTATTTATGATTGGAAACATTGTTAATAATTGAATGCATTTCTTAATGAAGAACTGAATTGGGTTGAAGTAATTGAAACAAAATAGAACAATCTGAAAAATTAACATATTTGAATCTATTAATGGAAGAGTTTGACTGGATTTTCCCCTGTAGAGGGGTTTTAGCCCTGGTTGAGTGCCTATATTTTGTGTCATTGATATTCATGTTTTTGATTTGATGATTTCTTGAAGAAAATAAGATGAAATAAGAACATAACGAAAGTTAATAAGACTACAAGGATATCACAAGTAATTATCAATATAAGAGAATATTTTTGCCTTTTTTATTTTGTAACATGGTATTAGAGCAAAGGTGAAGGAGGAAAGAAAAAGGCAGCTTGAAGGTTTATTAGAAGAAGATCAATAAGAATCATATAAGAAGAAAATCCTATTATCTATATCAAGTGAAGGAGATATTATAAAAATCTATGGAAACCTTAATGAAGACAAAAAATAAGCTAGAAGGAGCCTCCAACTACAGGGCATGGAAGGAGATGATTGGTCTTATTCTTGCTAAGAATAAAGTTTTGGATTTTGCTCAAGGAAAAAGTAAAGAAACCTATAGATGATGCAGGAAAGGAAAATTATAGGGAAACTTACATCTTGGCCATGAATCTTATACCAGATGGAGTAAAGGACAATCTAATCCCATACATATCAAAAAGAGATTTTGCATAAGAAAAGTATGAATCCCTCTCCAAGTTGTTTACCATCAAGAAAATTGGTCATATAGATAGTCTCAATAATGAACTAAGAACAATAAATATGACAAAAGATGATACTGTGTTATCATATTTTGTAAGGATGTCTAGAATAAGAGATGAACTTCAAGATATTGATAAATTCGTACCAGAGAAAGAACTTGTGATTGTTGCACTACTCGGTCTACCAAAATCTTGGAGCTCTTTTGCACGAGGAATTAGTAGTTGGAAGATACACCAACCTTTGAACAAATGTGGAATGAATGCAGTCAAGAAGAAGCCCACATCTGATTGGTAACTGACAAAAAGGAGGATGAAGAAAACAACACTTGAAATGCCTACTATGCTCATCACAAGAAGAAGGGAGTATACAAGAAGTTCAAAGGACCAAAGAAGAAGGTTGATCTATCAAAGATTGAATGCTATATTTTTCATAAGATGGGACACTACAAAAGTCAATCTCTTAAAAATCCAAGAAATAAGAAGAGAGAAACAAAACATGCAAATATTGTCGATGAATCTCCACCCAAGAAAAACAAGACTGAAGAATCCAAAGTCAAAGACTTATTTTATAAAGTCTCTTAGGGATACTATCCCTTGCATACATTTTGTAATGTTTTTCTTTTATGTTTCTATTTCTAGAGTTCGTAGGTCTAATATATCTTGTTAGAAATTTTTGAATTGTTTAAAGTTGTAGGTATCCCCCGAAAGGACTAGATTAAGAGGGAGTCTTCTCCATTTTACAAAAAGATATGTATATTGTTCTTTGTTTCATCTTTCATGTTTGGTTTCCTCCACACATCAAGATTTGTTTGTATTGTATACTCATAATCCTTTCTTTATATTTTCCTTGGTAGGAAAACTTGCAGAATACACAAAGGTTATGGAGGAAACTTCAAAGAAAAGATTTGAGTCATGAAAGAAGCTCCGTTGCAAAGAAAACCCTTCATAATTATACTCTACAAGGTTTGTTAAAGAACAACTCAAGGTACGTCCTAGACCACAAGTTTTGTTGCAAGGTTTTCTTCATACAAAAGGTACAATCACTCTTATTTGGAAATTTGTTTTACACTACTAACATATTTATGTCTAGGGTTTTGAATCATAAAGATTCTTATTAGGGTGATTAATCAATCTACCCATGTTATACTGTCTCTTGTAATTTTATCATTCTTGTGAAATCCTAATGCAAAGGGTATGCCAATGTCAATAATGAAACCTTAGTTTACGTAGGGGTTGCTGATAAAGCCTACAACATATAATGAAATACTATTCTTTTGAAGTTTAGGGTTTAATAATATCGTGGTAAAAACCCTAGTCCTTTAGGATTTGTTGTTAATGTATAGATTATATAAGGAAACCCTAGATTTTTAGAAATTTATGATTTATGGTTTATGAACAAAACCCTTTAATAATTAAAATAAAGTCCTATGAATGAAAACCTAGATGTATATTCTTCCGTATAATTGAAACCCTAGCCTAGTCAAAACTGTTATCTAATTCTGAAATTTGTTGTTTACATCTAGGGTTTACATCAAAATCATAGAAAGAAATTGATATAAGGAAATAATAATGAAACCCTAGATATGAAATGCTAGTATGCTAATTTTATTGTTTATATACATAATTTGACTTTATTGGTAAAATCTTGGGTTGGCAACAAACCCTAATAGAGTTTGACATGTAATTCTAAGAGCCTATTGTTGAAACCCTATGATTGGATTTATATCTTGATTAAATTGATGATATCTAAGTCTTTATGTCTCGAAGGAGTCTAGGGTTTATGACAAAACCCTATAAAGATGTTGAAGTCTAGTATATAATAAAGGTGACCCTTGCTAGTTATGAACCTAGCTAGGTTTAGGTATTTGATGTCTAAAATATTGAATGTTTTGATGCTTCCACTGTAATAACATGAGTTTGATATAGTTGAATTCATGCTTATATATATTTGCATTTGGTTGTACTTGCTATTAAAGGTACATAAGCTTCAAGATGATGAGCATGATGAAGGAAGCTACAAGGATGATGATGATCAAGATGACCTTGCTACCATGAGAAGGAAATAAATCCTTGAAAGATTGAAGTCTCTCCAAAAGAATGAAGATGTTGAGTTGAGAGAGAGCTTGGAAAGAAGAAAGGGTATAAATCCCCAATTAAGAGGGAGGGCATATTATGAAAACCATTGTGAATACCTTGAAGAAAGAATGAATGAAAGTACTATAGATGGATTTGCAAACAAAATAATTGAGAAGTATTGAGGCTGTATTTGGTGCTACTAAAGAAATGAAAGAAGAAAAATTATGGCAAGTTATATTTAGATAACTTGATGATGATATAAGTAGCATCAGAATGATTGAGAACCCTGAAATTTTGTGTTTACTTGTATATATATTTGAAGGTTTGAAGCATGCTTGAAGTGGTGGGGTTGTGATTGTATAAGATCCATTTGTAATAATATTGAATGTTTGAAGCATGCTTGAAGTGGTGGATATATCTGATTTAGACAATTAGGAGAGATAAATAATCTTGGGGTAACAATATGCTTGAGAGGACAATTGGTCAGCCTATGTGTTGATGTATAGATCTCGAAGTAGAGAGGGTGGCATTGGTCTTGGAGCTCTGACCTTGGATACACACCTTGATCCCTAGGTTCGTGTTAGAGATTAAAATCGTGTTGGTATTTAGAGTGGCTAAAAATTGACTACACCTTAGTCCCACTTGCTTAGAGTACCTTGATCAAGCATCTAATCTGTAACACTACGTGTGCTGCGACTCTTCATAGAGAATATCATTTTGAGATCTTCCATGTGCATTTGTATATATGTAATCATGAATACCTCCCTAGTTAAGAGGGAGTGTTGAAAAATGTAACAAGTGTCAATATTCATAATTTTATTTGAGTCATAATGTAATATATTTGTCAAACAAAAGAAAAAGAAGTTTTGTTTTAAAAGAAAATGACTTATTAAAGAATGGGTTTCATGCTTGGATAAATGATTTTTAGGTCAAACCCTCCATTGTAGGCTTATAGGGTTTATGTCAAGAGTCCTTGTCCTTGTCATCATGTAAACAACCCTTCTTGGGCTTTATTGTCAAAGAAGAAATTTATTTTGATATAAATTAGGTCATTAGGCCTCCTCCACTAAGTCGCCCTCAGGAAAGACAATTTGGCCTAATTGAGAGGCATAATCCACCATATAAAGCTAGCAACTCGACCTCATTTGAAGTACATCTAAAGGAAGTTGGATCTATAGTAGATGGAGGAAGAAGAAAAGTGAAAGGGTTTGCCAAACAATCCGTAAAACTGCTATATACACCTTGGCGATCATATGAACACCAAGGACTTCACGTACAGCAGTCAATCTTCCCGAATGCTGTGTTCAGTGCATTACGGTTTGTAGGGCGGCAGACTCAGCTTCCTATGGATCAAAGGTTGCAAGCCTATAGGGGTCTCCCAATATATACTCGACGGTACGTGGGAGCACAATGTACTGGCACCTACCGTTTCACCGTGGAGGAATCACCCAACCACTCAACGATAAACTACCAGGTTTAAGACGCCGGAACACGTCTCTAACCTAGACCTCTAGAATGTGAGTGTTATGTTTCAATGCGTTGTTAGGTTCATTGAATTCATTTTACGGTTTATCTTTAATTAAGTTTCAGTTTCCGGTCTTACCGTATGTGGTCTCTTGAAATTTCCTAAATGCAACTATATGCGAAAATTGTATCGTTTCGTTGAATGAATTCTACCTACAGAAGAGTTGAGATTTTCATACAAACAAAACGATCACAAAAATCCTAATGCAGCTAATAACAAGAAAGGAAAATCTTTTTCTTTTTCTTTTTTAAAAGAAAAAATTAACACAAAATGCTAATTAATGAAAAGCAAAAATCTTTTTTTCTTTTCTTTAAAAATAGTATGATGCACTTAACAGATTTCGAGAGACATGCACAAAACAGATAATTCACTCAAAGGAATCTAGAACCAGATCTGAAACACGAAAAATGACCTACCAAAGCAAAGAAAACACCAAGATCTTCAAAGAACTATGTAATCTAAGTTCCAATGAAGTCAGGCAAGAAATAAACAAGCTAAAAGTGAGTTACTTGCAGCATATAATGCAAAACTTGTACAACTACCAGAGGGATGTGGAAAAATTCCAATAAACCGACTGGATCAACAAACCATAAATCCGACAGAAGGCTCGACATGCAAAGCCACGAAGGCTAAGATATAAAATCGATAGAAAAAGGCGAACAACTGAAGGATAAAAAGAATCGATGCGCAATTCACTTGAAACGTGTGCAAATGTAATTCATGCACAAATGAGAATTCTAATTATGCATGTGTGATCTATGCAAAAGAATTCTCAAACACAAGATGATTCTAATATAATCTAAGAACCAGTCAAGTGCAAATCAAGAAAATTGGGTGAGATTTCCAAAAATAAAAAAAATAAGAACACTCAAAGGCGATTAACACTCATACCCAATTTAGCAAAAACAAAAGCAAAAAGATGCAAAATCGTGAAGAGACTGAGACAAAACCTTCAAGTAATGATCAAAGGAAATCAAATCAAGAATTTCTCAAAAGAGAGACTCAAAACCAGTCAAATAAGGGTCCAACAAACTTCCAGAAGGTGTAAAAGATGCAAAAAAAACACAGATCCAAGCTCAGAAGGCTGACAAACAAGCTAATGGAAAAAAATGAACAAGTCTGGCGCGATTGTCAGACTGCAACTCGTGTTATACAGAGATTGGCGTGGGTTGTCTGAGAGCAACAAGCGCGACTGTCAGGAGAAAAAATCGCGCTAATGAAGTTTGCCAGGCAAAAAACAAAACAGAGAGTTCCAGGCTTGGTTTACAGTATCTAGATAGGCCAGCAAGCAAGAAACAGCAAGAACTTCAACCCAGAAAGCTATTCAAGCCAGTAAACAAGAGAAAAATTGACATGCAAGGCAAGGTTGAAATTGTTCAGTTCGTAAACTAAACCGGAGATTGACTGAAGTGGCGTTGATCTACTTCACTATTGCACGGAAATAGTGTTTCGAAGGCTATCTGGCCGCTCTTCAGGCTCCGTCTACAGTTTTCAAATCAAACAACACAAAAACAAACAACAAGCTTCTCCCCAGTGGAGTCGCCAAATTGTTGAACTGGTAAATCCCCTCTGCGGACAGAGGCGATCCCACTAGACCAACACGGGTCTAGCAACAATCACACCACGCTACACGCAGGTTCCTAATTGCATAAATCAGAGATCGATCATGATGATCTACCTGGAATCCAATGCTAGTAGTTGTAGAAGAAATGCCGTTCCTGTTCCTTAGCTCTGGTTGGTCACAATCCTCACGCTCCCGTGAATGGACACCTGCACACGCAAAGAACGATACAAACATAAGCGTAAAATCCAATATATGCAATTATATATTGGTCAGAAAAGATATAACTCAAATTACATTAAAAGACACATGAATGGAACCATAATGATAGTCGTCTATTAATCAGTAAAAACAGAGAAAGATTACAACCAAAGGGTTCTGACGTTGAACCTCCTCTGACTGGGCCAGCAGCTAAATACGCCTTGAAAAGTGACCTCTTCTCTCTCAATATTTTGGCAGCATAACTCCTCTATAGTTCTCAATTCTCACTATCACTCCAGCATAATCTTAGCACTCACAATAGCTCTAGCAAAAACTAGTTGGTTTAATGCAGGGTGACAGTCATTTATAGATGGAGGAGGAGGGAGTATGCATTGCATCAGGACACCTACTGAAGATTTAGCATTATCCCAGAATAGCCACTGAACTTGGTTGTCATGGATAAAAAGATGACACTCGACCACTTCCATGAGATTTTTCCCTCAGAGAACTGCATGAACAAAGAGGAAAAAACATATGAGTGCGCGCTGGCTAAAAATCATGACCAAATTTAGGTGGCGCGGGCTTTGCTCTATGACAGAGCGTCCATGGACGCGCCCTCTTTTGAGGAACTGAGTCATTGGCGCGGGTAAGACACTATGGACCCGCGCTAATGGAAAAAGGGCACTTTTTAGGGCTAATCTGCAAAAGGTGTCTTCAGGGAGTTTGAAGTTTATACTCAGGAGAATCCAATGCAAGTGTTTTTAAGTTGTGTCACTGGTCACAGGTCCATAAATGTGTCCTCCAATGTGCGAAAGCAAGGGTAATAGGGACGGTGACCAACGGTGACAAATTACTGCGTAATATATGCACCCTAAAGCATGAGCCTCGAGAGAGAGAGAGAGGTGAAGTGCTTTACAAGAACATATATAGCTGCCGCCGAGAATCTGCATTGAGAGATACAGTATGATAGTTCAAATACATGATTTTTGTGGCATGGTCGTAGCCATCCATAGAGAGTACATGATGATCAAGATCCGTAGTATGGACGCAGCCATCTGGTTAGGATTAATGAAGTGACTCAGGTATGGTTGCAGCCATCCAGTGAATGAGTCATGTATCAAAATCACGCCTGGATTACAACAGACACAATCCAGGGTCTTGCGCTCCACCTCGACCCAAACATTAGTACAAGTTCAAGCATGTGAAAATGTGAGTTGAAGTCGAACATGCATGAACATCGTCTGATTACCAGCCAATGATGAAAGCTGTTAACAGACACGAGAGGTACAACCAATAATGACAATGGTCCTCAAGGTACTATAGGTATACTCTATGGCGTGTGAATGAATGAGCCGATGTCGAACACCTGTAGAGTCATCCGATCGGAGGCCAATGATGAAAACCTCGCATCGAACACGAAGAACCTGCCATTGAGGCATGCAGGCTCCAAGGTACTAGAAGGGATTCTCTAGGTCACTTTCCTGGATAATGAGTTGAAGTCGACAGGAAGTGATCTTCATCGAAGGTGGGCCATAATGTTTCCCACATCATCGCCACGAGATGGGAAGAGACAATGTTGTGAAATAAGATTTATGAACTATCAGACAGAGGTGGTTTCTTTCAGAGGTCAACTTCTCTTGAACATATCGGCGGCACGACAGTGGAGTTGGCAGTAT
>APFE030241160.1:190063-226487 GCA_000404065.3 Pinus taeda
CTGAAACCTTCTCCCCTGTTGCCAAAATGAACTCTATCTGCCTTGTTCTTTCCCTTGCTACCTCTTTCAAATGGAAAGTCCATCAGATGGATGTTAAATATGCCTTCTTGCATGGGGACTTGCATGAAGAAATCTATATGGAACAACCTACTATCTTTATTCAAACAACTCCAGCCTTGTATGTCATCTTAAGAAATCCCTTTACGATCTCAAGCAAGCTCCTCGGGCTTGGTATGCCAAAATGGATAGCTTTCTTTTAGAAACTAGCTTTTCTAGGTGTCATTCTGACAATACTATCTACACCAAGAAAGTGGGCAAGTCTCTTAACATTCTTGTTCTTTATGTTGATGATCTTATCCTTACTGGTAGTGATCCCAACCTTATAAACCATGTGAAGTCCAGCCTTAAAAAGAAGTTTGAAATGACAGAGTTAGGACACTTGCATTACTTTCTTGGTCTTCAAGTCTTGCAATCCAAGGAAGGTATTTCCCTTTCCCAGTCCAAGTATGCATGTGATCTTCTATGCCATTTTCACATGGAAGACTGTAAGCTAGCCCCTTCTCCCTTTCAGGCTGGAGCCAAACTTCCAATGACTTGTACTTCCCCTGAAGTTGATGCTATGTTATACCATCAACTTGTAGGAAAACTTTTGTATCTGACCCATACTTGTCCTGACCTTTCCTTTGTTGTTGGCCTTATTGCTCGGTTTATGCAAAACCCACATGAAAGTCATTATAAAGAAGCTAAAAGAAAACTTCATTATGTTTGAGGTATAGTTCAGTTTGGAATTCATTACAGTGCAGAAGCATCTCCTCTATTGGTTGGTTTCAATGATTTTGATTGGGTTGGTGACCCTGATGATTGGAAGTCTACTGTAGGTTATGTGTTCACTCTTGTTCAGGACCTATTACATGGGCTTGCAAGAAACAAAGTGCCATTTTTCTTTCTTCAGTAGAAGAAAAGTATTGTGGTGCCGTAGAAGCTAGTAAGGAAGCCTTGTGGCTTCGTCAGATCTTGTCAGAGTTTGGCTTTCAGCAGCAGCAGCCGACTACACTTTGGTGTGATAATCAAAGTGCCATTCAAATATGCAAATATCCGTTCCAACATTAGCACAACAAACACATTGAACTGCACATGCACTTCATCAGAAATCTCATTGACGACCATGTTCTTGAAGTGCAATATTGTTCAACAGATGATCAAGTTGCAGACATCTTTACAATGGCTCTCACAGAGGCGAAGTTTACTAAACTTTGATTTATGGTTGGAGTTCACGAAGTTTTCACTAAGGGGGGATAGGCTCTAATGCCTCCTTCCTTCTCCTATTGGATCATATTTTTACATCCTTCAATTCTATCCCAAGTTGTTCTTAAGGGGGGATGTTAGGATATTTCGACACATAGGAAATAGTTAAGTATAACTTGGTATAGTGTGGTTCTTTACTATGTACTTTTGTAACTTACAATCCGACGGTCATGATATGTTGTGATCTGATGGTTCATTCTCTCCTCGGTATTAACAACACTTGATTCGTGGCTTAACACCTGATTGGTCCATGATTTCTATTTAAAGAGCATGGATGGTCATTTGTAGGGTAACCATTCATGAGAGAAGCTTATGTAAATTTTCGTTATTTTATTAATAAATTGCCTGAAGTGGCCACGTTGGCTCAAGCTGTGCACTGTTTCCGTCTTTGAGGGTTTTAACCACATCAACAATACTGGTGTATTGATCTGTGATCTGTTTGTGAGTGGTGTCCTTTGGTGTTCTGTCTAAGGAACTTATCCTGTAAATTCCTACATATTCTTCTCCAGGTTCTTTCTTATAATCCTTCTCTAGTTCTTCTCAATCCCCCCATTTTCCCTCTGATCTAACCTCTATGTTGGAACTTCCATATTCTATGATTCCAAGCTCGTTTTGCAAACCTATGATAAGGATGTTCATGTTACGAATGATATTTACAACCTACTTAGTCTAGCCTTGCGAATCTCTCATGTCTGAAATCTTGAGGGTTATTAAAAATAGATTCGTTGGTTATTAAAACTAGATTCGTTGGTCACCATTGGGGTTTTATGACTATCTTCTTAACTCGATTTGATCCCCTGAAACTACCCACAATATGCCCAAAGAAACCTACTACAATACCACTATGATCTGTAAACTACCATGGATATTACACTAGACAATTCGTCACAATATATTTAATAAAATTACACAGAAATCCAAAATATGTACTATGAGGGTTAATATTCCTTAGATTTTCTAGACTTACTAATTATTGTTTTCTGCTTAAGCATGTAGTATATAAAATGCAGAAAATAGAGAATAGAGAAAAAAATCACTCACAAACCACAATAACTCCAAGATATGACCTGGGAAACCTTTTTGGGAGAAAATCTAGCTAGAATGTGAGACTGTTATGTTCTCTCTTTGAGTGGAATTTGTGCAAGTAACAAAAATACCATATGTTCAGCCCTTTCTCTATCCACTCTCAACTACTCTGCTCTATTATGGAACAAAATGCACTAGAATAGAATTGAACCCCTTTTCCTCCCAGTGTCTCGATTATAACGTAATCCATTAGCTAACTAGGGGTTAAATATGACCCATTCAACAACCAATATAAGTTACAACTCGACCCTTCTAGAGCCTTCTTCATAGTGCCCATGTGGCTAGCCCCTTTTTCATGAGTAATGGGTGCTAATGTCGCATCCTCTCTAATTAATGTAGTTAATCATCATAGATCAAGTTCCAAGAGGTGTAGCTTCTACATCCAAACTCCAATTGACGCATTTCTTCCATCGTTGGAAAGGTTTTCACATGTAGAATAACATTGAGGGGTGCCACACTTAAGTGGCAAAGTTTTACCCCCCAAAAATATAATTTAAGGTTTTAAGATGGCCTTGTAAGGTATCAGACCCCAATTCTCCAAACTCGGTCTCACAGCTAAAATTAATATTGTAAAGTGATTTCTCTAATTTTTCCACCCTAAAAGCATTGAGATGGATGAAATAATATAACTATTTGACCTTTGAGTTGGAATGTAACAACCCTATTAAAAATTCATTTTAAAAAAATATAAGAATAAGGTCATGGGACACATATTCCAAGCTGAATGGTGGGAAAAAAATCCTAGTGGGTGTTCATTTCAGTTATTATGGCAAAGGCAATGACAAAGGCTTTGGAAAGGAAAAATGGATTTTTTTGGAAATTTATTTATGAAAATAAAGGAAATTAGGAGAAAAGGAAGGTGAAAGTTCACAGGATGCAGGTGGGGAGGAAATGAAGGAAAATAAAGGATATTGAAGAAAATGGAGGCCTCGTTGATAAAAAGGTTTATGAGGATAATTCATAGACTTTTGTTAGTTTAGTTTTGGAGTTCTCTCTCTCACACACTCTTAGACACTTAGAGCATTCTTGGAGCACTTCAACATTGGATTAAGAAAAGCAAAGAAGGCAAAGGAAAGCAAGGATCAAGTAGGAAAGAGAAATATCAAACAACTACATTGGGATTATTTGCAGGTATCGATTTGCATGTGTGATAACCTGGCTAGTTTTGTTATGCATGTGTGTTCTTGGTTCTCTTTTTGTCATTGGTATGGGTTTTTCCAGGTGTGATAGTGTTCTTCAGCCTTGCCTTGCCATTTCCGGATAGCCATGGTGTGATCGGTTCTCATGTTTTTGGTTGAGATGGATTTGAAATTGAGTGAGGTGGTCTCTGAAAGAAAGAACACATGGTCTAGTGATCCCTGAATCAGACAATGGATTGCAGTAAATCCTTGGCCTAGTAACCCTTGAACCAGACTGTGGGTTGCGGTAAATATGAATTTTGTGTTACCTCGATGGGCCTAGGAATCCTTGATCGATGAATGGTAGGATATAAAGTAAATCCTAGAGGTGGGTGCCCTCGATCAAGACAAGGAATCCTTGGCCGATGAATGTAATGATATATGGTAAAGATTGGAGGGTGGAGTCTCGATTAGGGCCTGGTGATGCAGTGTGGATTGCAGTAAATCCTAGAGACTAGGAGACATGAAAAATCTCTCACGGTGTAGGTGGAGAAATATGGTGGCATCCATGCTTGTTTAGGGCGTAGTGATCCGATGGAGATTAAGGTAAATCCTGGTTTTATTGTTGAGGGTGAGGTGGTTTAGCCTCAGGAAGCCTTGGTTGATTTTGGTTATGAGTCCCAAATTCATGCTTGGAATATGGCACGAGGGTGATTAGCTGAAATAAACATTTGGTTGAGTCAATCTATGGTCGAGTGGTTTGTGGAAGTCCCATACCTGGTTGGCTTATGCATTCATTAATAAGAGTTCATTCTCCTTGATATTTCATGTGTAAATGTATTGGTTTATATGTGGATTTTATGGTTGTTGTATCCTTATTATTTCTATTGTTTATATGCTGGTTATGAGTATGTTTTATGACAACGATGATGTATGGCTCTCATCATGTTTTGATTTGTAAATGAATGAAAAATGAATATATGACCTAATAGATGATAATGCGGCTATTGTGATGAGATGTGAATGCTTCTTTACGAATATTAGATAAGTATGAGACACCTATGGTCAGATATGTTGTTATGACATGTAGAATGCATATTTGTGAAATGTTTGACGAAATCCGTGTCATGGTTAGTAGGGTTCCATTCAAGTCTTTGTTCAAGTATTTGCATTAGTATCATTGTTTCGATGTTACTTTTCATTTTTGGAAGTTTCAAGAACTTCTATGTAGTGGCTGGAGTCTTGGCCCTAAAAAAGTGGCACAAAATCTATGGTCGCAGGCTCAGAACTAGCCGAAAAGATCCGCAGTCACTGGCATGCCCTTGCTATGGGAGCAACTAGAGGGTCCCAGTCGCATGCATGGCCATGTCATGGGAGCGACTGAGGCTCTAGGTTAGTAAAATGTCAATTTATCTCAGGGGTTGGTCACTTGAAAGGGTTGGTTGGCTTTCGAAGTTTTTGTAACATGTGTAGAAGGTAAAATTGGTTGTGTTTTGTTAGTTCTAGTTCCTTCATTGTATATGGGGAGTTGAAATAGATCATAGTAGTCTCTCATCACATGTTTACCCTAGAAGAACTGTTAAATTCAATAAATGTGGGAGGAGGGTGTTATAGAGTGGTATCATAGCGGGTTCCGTTCGCTTTGGGGAATGTCTAGTTTTTGTTCTCTTTGGGTGTTATCTGATACCACAAAGTGGTATCAGAACATGGTTCAACGCTTGGACTGGATAGGTGGAATGTGTTTTTCATGCATGCATGTAGGTTTTATATGTTCTTGTTGTGTATGCATGATGGTGGTCATGGTCGCAATGGTGTCGCCATGGGAAAGTTGATGGAGTGTTGTTGGATGTAGTCGTCATGAGCATATGTTGGTTATGCATTGGTTATGCATGTTAATGCTTATATATTGTTATGCATACATTGATACGGTTGTATTTTTCATGCATGAGGTCATTATAGGCATTTTAGGTCATCATGATTTTGTTGGTATGTTATGATGTTGATGTGTTGGTTGAGATAGAGAAGGAGATGTAGATCATCAAAGTGAAGTTGCAACACTAGACTTTGGGGTAAGAGCAGATCATCGTATAGGATTGTATATTTGGCATGCAAGTATGTGGTTAATGGTTTTTATAAGCATTAGGGTTACTAATATGCTTGTTATTCTATTATTATGGTTACATGTATGATAAATGCTAGTTGATTAGTGTAGTCTTATGCATATGTGTTAGATAGTCATGAATGATGGTAACTTGTTGTTGTATGCATTATGGTCATATGCCTGATGATTCTGGTCATTTCAGTTAAGGTCTTGATGTTATTGTGTTTTGTGCTAATTTAGAGTGACCTATGCAGATGATCATGATTATGACATTTAGCTGAGTTAATATATTGTGATATTATGTCATACTAATCTAGACTGACGGTGCATGTGATTGTTATGCATGAATGACAATTTTTTATGAACTTATGAGGTGAACTTAATAGCTAGTTATTGTTATGGATATCATGACCTTATTTATGTTTAGTTGATGTGTTGTGAAGTTATATCATGCTAAACTAGATTAATTGTGCAGACAAGATAACCTCCCTTGAGATACATTAAGATATGAGTTTGATTATGTCATCTAGTTGATTTATTTAACATGGTATGTTTGCAAGTTGTTTGAATGTTTGATTAGTTGCATGATATGAGTATGTGTATGAAAGATAGCACAAATGATGTTAATTTTTCATAGGGCTATATTGTTCTTTGCTTTGATAATTGCATTTCTTTATTAACACATTAGGTTCACCCCATAACATGATAACATTATTCATATTTACATCATTATTCAACAACATATGCAACTATGTAGAAAGAACAATATCATTATCATCAATGCATTAGAACATAAAAGAACAATAGAAGAAAAACATTCACACATAGAGACACCAGGATTGGTTGGAGACTAGGGAAAACCCCACTATGGGGAAAACCCGTTAAAATTATTCTTCTTAGTAGATTGTCATCAAATGATTCAAAAAAAGAGATTACAATGATCCATATCTTCATCTATGCAACTAACCAACAAAACAACTACAACATCCATGAAATTAACCCAACAATGTTTATACTCAAAACTCTGTTCTAAAGACTATAATGAATTGTCACTTTCTGCAGTCAACTGTCAAATCCTGTGGTCACTAAATGAAATCTTCAGAAGACTGAGATTTCATATTTTAGGTATTGGTCACACGAAGGAGGAGTTATGTGAGAGACTCTAGCTTCCTAGTCACTCCCTTAAGCCTGTTAAGCAAGCGACTGGGGTCAGAACTAAACTGTGGAAACCCTAATTCCCAGTTGCATGCATAGTGAGTTGTCTGTGTGACTAGAAGGCTCCAGTCACATGCATGAGCCTCTATGGGAGCGATTTAAGTCAGATCCATCCTATGTAGTTCCTGTGACTGTTGCCCAAAACGAAGATTTGAAATGCGAGCATTAGACCCTGTAATTTCACCTTAGAGTGAATTTGGTCCTCTGCGGATGAGCCTTAGACCTGTGCGAGCCAAATACCAATAAAGAAGAGTGTTTCATGATGGTGTCCAAATGAGGTAGAGGTCACTTGTATTCATATCCTTCCAAGGATGTTCACTTTTCTTTAGGGTCGACCTTGTCAAATGTGCACATGTGGGATTTTCTTCATAAGTGCACTTTCCCTTATCTGATTTGAGTGATCCTTAGGTCGATTTTGGTCCTATCGAAAAGACAAATTCAATGCAATCATTATCTCCATAAAGTGAGTTTTAAAAAATGGAATTTTATTGTAGTTGCATATTTTAACACTCCCTCTCAACTAGGGAGAATTCCACCTGCATCATGTCATGTGTATCATGTATCTCATCATCCCATATCATCACTGATCATCTCAATTCATATCTTGATTGTCCCTGCTCATATGTTTAACATTCTCGAATCTAGAAGAAGAATTTGTCATTGGAGGGGAGCCTAAGCTATGACCCTCTATTCATCAGGCTATTACCCAGAATCTCTATCAATGTGCTACTACCTGGAATCTCTGCTACTGTGCTACTACCCAGAATCTCTATCAGTGGGCTACTACTAGGGAATATCGGCAGGGAGTCAGATCTACAACCTGGATCATCATCAGAGAGAATATCATCAAGGATCATATCTCAACCTAGAACCACATCAGGGAGCCCAATATCAACCCAGAATCTCATGGGGGAGCTACTACTATGAATCCATATCGAGCAATAGGTCATATAGGGGAGATACTACTCAACCCATCCTATTGCCTATTGGTCTTCCCAACAATGGCCTTTGATATTCATGTGGTAGAACACTTGCATCATAATCCGAGCTTGGCAGAGATACCCAACTTACCAAGAGATAAGGATCACATGCCTCCAAGCCTCCTCAACTTGTTGCCCAAACGGGGAGGACCAATCCCAACAATCCATGCTTGTGGGTATGATGTCAACTAGGGTATACTCTACAAATACCAAGATAGTGTGAGATACTACTCCAACCCTATGGGTAACAGATAGGGGTGATACGCTATTTTATAGAGTTCCCTCAATCCTAGAAGCCCTCTATCTCAATTCCTCACCATGGAAGCTTAGACAGGGGGGAAGAGCTAGCTCAATGTCCTTGATTAGCAATGTTCTATGTTATATCATTATGTGTATATCAGGTACCAGCTCGATCATCATGTAGCAATAACAACAATCTCATGTTCATGTAGGACATCACATCAAATATCATATTAAAACACAAACAATCATATATATATCACAAAAAGGATACCATATTCATCCTCCCTCTCAAGGAGGTGTCAACCACAAGCTTGATCTTGTCTCATATAACAACACTGTTTCAATATATGAAGGTAACTCATTCCCATCTATGTGTGAGATTCTCGGTCAATCGGTTCCCACTCTTTGTCATTATAATGTATCCATGTCACATCCAGACCCAACTTGGACGACTCTCTAGGGAGGTTCTTCATCGTGCCTCATGTAGCTAGCCATGGTAGCAACATCGTATTCAACCTTGGTCGTGGTACAAACATCTCATCCAAGATATCATGGAAGATTTCATACTAAGGAAACATCCAAATGTGCTCATCTCATCAATAACGATCCTAATCATTATTAATACTTCCAAGTAGTCACATATCGTAGAATGAATATATCAAATCAAAAATTGATCATCCTATGCAAGTATCTCGAAGGATGCTCGGTGGAAGCTCTATGTGAGCGAAGCATCTCAATAATGAACTCATTCAGGTTATATGCACATCATACATATACAAATGAGTGTTCAAAACAGAACATCAATGCTTCAATCAACTGTAGATTTCCAAGTTGAGTTCAAAACTATCTCTTCACAACTTTTTGAAATTCAATCCGTGTCCAAGGATTTGCATTCCCTTTTTCCAATACTTCTTCAATAGTTTCACAATATAGATTATCTTTTCCCAACTTCATAGATGGATTCATCATGCCATGATTCATCATTTTGGGCTTCAGAATCCATCTCCCTCTTACTTATATCATCAGAGGCTCGTTATCTGCCAATATAAATCATCAACATATAAACCCAAATTCAAAATCAAAGTCATACCTTGGAACACATTTTAGTAGAGGTGTGGTTCAACACATCATCTTGACTTCACCAGATAATTGTCAACATAATCATAATACTTTTCCAAACCAATATGCTGAGACTCACAATATTGTACAAATAAATCGACTAAGTCATCTTATCAAAGTTTAGATTCCGTATCAAAACCAATATAAAAAATAGCACAATATCACAATATTCGATTCTTTGGACCAAGTGACAATTAGAGCTCTCATCAAGTCATGGCTTCATCTACTAAGTTGTCATAAACAATATCAGCCCAAACTTTATCCATATGTCAATTTATGACTTTATTTATGTCAACAAGTAGTCATTTCCAAAACAACATGCTCATAATATTAGTCACTAGATGAAAATGCATACACCGAGGATAAGTCATGCAGGTTCCATCCATTCATGGAGATAGCTTCATACAGAATCACAACTGTCAATACTTCAACCAATGTGCTAAGAACAAGGAGGCCAATACAAAATAATATCGAATAATATTAGTCATTGAAAGTCACTATGCCTGCCTACATAGCATTGTCATTAAGGAAAATCATCAGTCGTCAAATTAAATCATTAGTCATCAGTTCTCTATCATAGTTAGAACGATAGTCCATAACATATCTCAATCATCAAGTCAAATTTCTAATTCATTATCAAGCATCATGTCTAAACTCCAAACACTGCTCATCTATATCAATCAGCCAAATCATGTCAAAATATTGCAACACAAACTTCAACGGTTAAATCATAATGAAATATCTATATGCATATCCCGTCACCTGCAAACACAAGTTCAATCCATATATTCATATTATAATAAGTCATTCAAACTTTCCTGCTTACAAATATTTCTGTTGTCTGCTCCACATATGTAGGACTTATATCCTTCAGGTGAGCATCAGATTTCATGCACAAAACTTCATTTTTGTGGCCAACATGCATATTCGCACCCATAGGCATTCTTGTGTGTGGCTGGGAAACTATAGTCACACCCTTGACCTTACTTTTGTGCAGTTGAGAGGCTACAATCACACCTATAAGCCTGCTTCCATGCGATTGAGGCTTAGAACAAGGGAAAACTCTTTCTCCTTAGATCAGAACTTTGTTGTAGATCAACAATGCCAGATGTTTGTCTTATTCATGCTCATAAATCATACTTCAACAATAAAGAATATACATATAATGCCAATGGTAATATGAGTAAGGATATTATGGAGAGGTTCTCCCTCTGAATGGGAATCCACTTCAGTCATCTTCATTCACGCCATCAACCTGTCTATAATACTTTCATGCATCAGTTGATCTATTATATCATAAGGTTAGACTATATCCACATATTCATCATGGTCATATATGTTAGCATCAACTATGACATCATGACATCAATCTTTCATCAAGGGTTAGTGTCAAATAGCTAACAAGAGCATATTTCAAGAATCATGATCACAACATTACTTCTTTGTTACATAACTCAATCCAATAAGTTAGGGCATACCATATGCAACAACCACTAAGCACATCAAAACATAACCATGGTCAACAAACTATCCCGAGTATCAATCTCATTGTTAGAATTCTACCATCATGACTATCATCTATTTCACAAACATACATTGTCAAGTTACCATCTACTAGAATCAAGGTGCCAACCTTTTTTATGGGATCAAAGTATAAAAGATGATAGATGTTAGCCAAACATCAAGTATGCCACTATATTAAAGATCAAAATTAAGTAGCCTCATAGAATCAAGAATTTCATCACGATCAATAAGTAAGATACTTGTTCAATACCAAGTGGACCATTTCATCATAAGAACCATGAATCTAAATCACTTTCACATGCATGCACAAGCCATTTGAGAAAGAGACATTCTCATCATACCTTAGGGCTTGCTAATATTATAGCTGAAACATAACATTGAAATAATATACCATACATTGTAGTATTCAAATACATGTGTACCGTTTCATTTGACATAGGAAGCTTGTAGCACTTAGTCATATTTTCATCAGGTGCCTCTTTACCTTTTCTTGCTCTAGCTTTTATTTCCTGCATCTCAAATAAGCCTCAAGAAGGATCCACTTATCACATCTCGTTAAGGAGGTTAGAAACATCCATATACTCAAATATACATGTACGAAGTATAAGTAATGATCAAAATAATAATCAAATCTATAAGTCTAAACAAAAGTAAAGACGTCAAAGAGCATCATAATTAAAGAAATAATTATCTTCAATGAGAGGTGATCCTCTCCCTCTTGAACCAACCTTCAAGAGCCATCACTGTCCATTGTCCATATAAAAATATTTCAATCAACTTTATCAACAACCAAGCCTATTAGAGACTATCCCATCTAGGGATTTATAAAATATGTCACAAGTGCTTGAGCATCTTCACATTGACCATACAAGGTTTCATATCTCAAATCTTTTCCACAAACTAGGGTTTCTCTCAAACCCTAACCTCATAATATTCATCAAATTATAATACACAAATTGCCTACAGTTTTCTTCAAACCCTAGAGTTATTTTAGGTCTCCTCCCTCTTCTCTTGCTTCCATCAAATGTGTCTCCATGGGGGTGATCTCCATGACTTTTCTTCAACCCAACTCTAAAACCATGTTAATTTTTCATAGGGCTACATTGTTCTTTGCTTTGATAATTGCATTTATTCATTAACACATTAGGTTCACCCTATAACATCATAAAAGTATTCATATTTACATCATTATTCAACAACATATGCAACTATGTAGAAAGAACAATATCATCATCATTAATGCAGCAGAACATAAAGGAACAATAAAAGAAAATCATTCACACATAGAGACACCAGGATTGGTAGGAGACTAGGGAAAAACACACTATGGGGAAAACCCTTTCAAATTATTATTCTTAGTAGATTTTCATAAAATGATTAAGCAAAAGAGAGTACAATGACCCATATCTTCGTATGTACAACTAACTAGAAAAACAACTATAACATCCATGAAATGAACCCAACCATGTTTATACTCAAAACTTTGATTTTGAAGACTATAATGAACTATCACTGTCTACAACCAACTAACGGATATTGCGGTCATTGAGTGAAATATTTGGAAGACTGAGATTTAATATTTTAGGTCCTCTTCACATGAAGGAGGAGTTATGTGAGCGACTATGGCTTCCTAGCCGCTCCCTTAAGCCTGGCAAGCGAGCGACTGGGGTCAAAACTGGATTGTGGAAACCCTAATTCCAAGTCGCACACATAGTGAGTTATCCATGCAACTGGAAGGCTCCACTAACACGCATGTGTCTCTGTGGGAGCGACTGCGATCAGATCCATCTTGTGTAGTGCCTACAACTGTGGCCCAAAACCCCTATATCTGAAATGCGAGCTTTAAACCCTGCAAGTTCACCTTAGAGCGAATTTGTTACTCAACGAATGCGCCTCAAAACCTGTGTGAGCCAAAATCCGAGATAGAAGAGTGTCTCATGATGGTGTGCAAATGAGGTAGAGGTCACTTGTATTTATAGCCTTCCAACGTGTTCACTTTACTTTAAGGCTGACCTTGTCAAATGTGCGCATGTGGGTTTTTCTTCATAAGTGCACTTTCCCTTATCTGATTTGAGTGATCTTTAGGTTGATTATGATCCTCTCAAAAAGAGGAATTAAATGAAATCATTATCTCCATCAAGTGAGTTGTCCAAAGTGGAATTTGACCGCAGTTTCATATTTTAACAAATGAATGGTCTTGTTTTAAAATGGCTGTATTAACGCATTATGTGTTGAGACAACTGATATGTACTTGAGTGTAAGTGTGTGCTAGTTGTAGTATTATGATTTTGACTATTAGTTGATTATGAAATGGTTGTTAAGTTTGGAAAAGGTTGATTTCAATTAATAGACATGATATTTTGATCCTTGGAACATGTCACTGGCATGTGTAAACAGTTGCAAGGAGACATGCTTGGTATTAACATGACAAGGTAATAGTTGAATTTCTTATATAACTAATAGTGAGTTGATGTGACAGTACATAGTAAGACTTGATTGTAGCAAGGTAAAAAGGTAAAAAAATGGAATTGGGTGAGGATTCCTTTGGCTATGTTTGAAAATTGTAATTCCAAAGGAATGAATGCTTTGAATACAAGAAGTCTTCTTAACCTATATTTTGTCTGACATTATGTGGATATATGTTATATTCATAACCAAGCATTTGACAAATATATTAGCTAGTTTATAGTTTTAGTTGGATTCGTCGAGAGAATTGTAATCCCTTGAGGAATGATATGTGCAGGTGTACAATGTGGCAATATACTTGGCACGACAAGGTAAGATAACTGGTATATTGTTATGTTTAATTATGCATTGACAATTCTATGTTTAAGGTAGTATGATGTAGGGGATTGCACAACAAAAGAGATTGCCATGAGCTTGGATTTCCCTTGGAGGCATTGGGAAACCATGGGGTTGAGTCATGGTGTTTGTTGGGAGTTTTGTGCCTTCGGTATTTTTTTATTTTTTTGAACTTGATTTATGGGTTTTGATTGCGTCTAGTGCAAGGCCTTGCCACTTTTTTTGTGGTGTCGTGTTGCTATTGGTGTCGCATAGTTTTCTTCTTGTTTGTTTCTTGTTCTTGCCTTTATTTTTTGAGGGTCTTGGGAATTAGTTGAGAAGGAGGAAGTTAATGGAGCTCGAGGAGAGCTATGTGATACCTGAAAGGTAATGTAAGGCCCAAATGAAGCTCAGTGCATGAGTAAGGGAAGCTGAAGGTAAGAATATGACAGCCAGACTGGTTGGGTCCATTGTGGTAAATGGACGATGGCAGTACAAACATGAGAAATATAACCGAAAATGTAAGGTAAATGGATTTGAGGCATCACATGCCTTGGCTATATTGGTAACTGTTGTTCTCAATGCTGTGCATGTTGTGAACAGATAAAGGGAGTTCTCTTAACCTTGACCTTAAGCTATTTGGTAATTATGTTGTGATCTTTATTATGTTGATGTCTATATATGCATATATCTATTTATGTATGTCATTGTCTGACAGGGTTGTCAGAAATCATGATTGTTTAATGCTCATATTTATATGTATATATGTGTATGTATGTCAATTTCTAATGGGATCATGATTGTTTTATGTTAATGTTTATATATATGTATGTATGTATCTATGTCACTGTCTAATAAGGTTTTCCGGGATCATTCTGTGGAGGAATGATTGCTTATGTAGGTGAAGGGCATGAAAGAGGTTCCTGGTCTTATGGGGAATAAAGTGGGAAGAGTAGCCTTGACAAATTTATGAGGTCAGTATCATGTGGATATGAGTTGATATTATGTGTTTATACTATGCCTATGTTTACATTATGGACAGGTAATGCTGAGAGATACATCAATGGAATGAAAACAGCTTGATCTGCGACATGCTAGGATAAGTGTGGATGGTGGAGAGACACTGGAAGCAAGGTTGCTTGGTAGAGACAGTGTGGATTTGGATGTGCAATGCTACTATTGTGTATATGTTGTGCATATTGTATATATATTGATTGTACCTATGGTGTTGAGTGCCTGTTGTATATATGGTGCTTTGTGCATATTGCATATGTAGTGCTAGGTATAGATGGTGCTATGTACATGTTGGATATGTGGTGTTGTGCACATGATGGATATGAAATATTGTGTGCATACAGTGTTGTGCGCATGTTGGATATGCGGTGTTGTGTACATATGGTGCTATGTACATGTTGTATATGCAATGCTATCTACATATGGTGTTGTGTGCATGTTGTATATGTGGTGTTATGTATATATATGGTGTTGTGTGCATGTGGTGAAGTGTACATGTGGTGTTGTGTACATGTTGTGCATGTGGCGCCATGTACATATCGTTTCATATACATGTCATGCATGTGGTGTTGTGTACATGTGGTATTGTGTACACGTTGTACATGTGGTGCTGTGTACACGTTGTGCAGGTGATGCTGTGTACATATGATGTTGTGTTCACATTGTGCTGGTGGTGCTATGTAAAGGTGGTACTATGTAAATGTTGTACATATGGTACTAGTGTACACGTGGTATTGTGCACATGTCGTACATGATGTGTTGCAACCATGTAGTACTATGTATGTGTATTGTGTAGTTGTGGTATTTTGACATGTGTATTTGTTGTGTTGTACTCTGTGTAGTACATGTAATGCGTTCTGTTCTATGTCAGGTGTAAGTAATGTATTGTGAGGTGTTGTACATCGGATATAGATGTATGTGTTATGTTGTACATCGGATGTAGGTGTATGTAATGTGTCATTTCGTACACTCTATGTAGGTGTATGTGTTGCATTTTGTGTCAGGAGTAGGTGTATGTAGTATGTGGTGTTGTACACCATGCGTGGATGTACATGTTGTGATGTACATTGTGCCTATGTGTACGTGAGTGAAGAGAAGCAAAGGTGCTGGGTGTTTTCTGGATGTGCCAATCAATCCAGTGTGTGTATAGAAAGAACAAAGGCAAAATTAAGAACTGATTAAAGGATAAGTACCAGTATTTTATTTCAGTTTATTATACATATGATCTATGATTTTGATTTATGATGGTTATATGTGATCTATAATTATGGTTTATGATGATTGCATGCGACTCGTGATTTTGATCTATAATTGTTGTGTTTTGAGCTAACTGGATGTGATGTGTTTATACATGATAATTTGATCAAACAACTAGTTTGACTTATTGTGATAAGAAGTAAACAAAATTGTAAGTGTACCCTGTTGACGGGCCACCAATGAGGTACGATTTTAGTTTATTTCAATTGGTTTTCAATCTAATGGAAATTATGTGCTTGGTACAAGAAATCATGGAAATGCTCGGTTTGGGTTGTTGAATCTGACTACAAGAATTAGCAACAAAAACAAAAGGAATTGGAATAGGAAGTAGTATGTTGGTAAGCCCCTTTAGAAGCAAGGCCATTATGGAACACTGGTGCCCAATAGACTCCTAGTCATATGTGACCTAGAGTGAGAGTGCATTATCTAAAGGAGTATCACTCCAAGCAATGAACAATAAGATGCCATAGGACTTAGGGAAACCATCTAAGCACACCAAACGACCAATGCACAAAATTAAAGAGCAATAGAGTAACCAACATTCTATGAATGTGCAAGTGGTTAATCAAAAATGAATTATTCTAAGCCAAAACCCCAGCCTCTGGATCTATGTGATGAGAGATCCATATATAGATGATTGTAGGGGGGTGAGTCATCTTCTGGGGTCTTGATTAGTGTCCTCTCTCTGATAGTTCAAGAATGAATTAAGAACTATTAAGATGACGAAGGACGATACTGTGGAATCCTTCTTCATAAGGATATCTAGAATCAAAGATGAACTTCAAACAATAGATGAAATTGTACTAGAAAAAGCTCATGATTACTATCCTTCTAGGACTACCAACTTCATGGAGTGCCTTTGCATTAGGAATCAATAGTTGGAAGGATACTCCAACATTTGAATAAATGTGGAATAGATGTAGTCAAGAAGAAGCCAAAATATCATTAGTAAGCAACAAGAATGAGGATGAAGAGGAGAACATCTCAAATGCCTATTCCGCTGATCACAAGAAAAATGGAATCTTCAAGAAGTACAAAGGCCCAAAGAAGAAAGTAGACCTATCAAAGATCGAATTTACAATTTTCACAAGATGGGTCACTACAAAATCCATTGTCTCGAGAGTCCAAGGAATAAGAAGAGAGATGGGGATCAAGCAAATATTGCCAATGAAGCTCCACCAAAGAAGAACAAGATGGAAGAATTCGAAGTCAAAGACTTATCAGCTAGGGACTCTTAGGGACACTATCCCTTACATATCTTTATATTCTAAGTTTTGAATTGTTTTCCTTTATGTTTTGATTTCTATAACTTGTAAGTCGAACATGTCTTGTTAGAACACCTTTTATTTTTAGTTGTAGGTTTCCCTCAAGATTGGATTAAGAGGGAGCCTCCACCAATTTACCAAAAGATAAGTATTATGTTCTTTGTTTCATCTTTTCATGTTTGGTTTCTCACATCAAGACTTGTTTGAATTATATGATAACCTTTTGTATTTTCCGTGTTAGGAAAGCTTGTTGAATTCTCAAGGGTTATGGAGGAGACTTCAAAGGATAGACTTGAAGCATAGAATCAGTTATGCCCTTCAAGAATTGATGTCATACAAGGTTTATTAAGGAAAAACTCGAGGTATGTCTTAAACTATACGCTTTGTTATAGATTTACCTTTATGCAAAAGGTACGTTCATTCTTTCTTTTATTTTACTTTTTACATTACTAACATCGTTATGTCTAGGGTTTTGAATAAGAAAGATTCTTGTTAGGGTGATTAATCATTAGATTGAATCTACCCTCATTATATTATCATTCTTGTGGAACCCTAAAAAGGTTCACCTTAAAACCTTAATCTAAGAGTATGTCAATGCTAATATGGAAACCCTCATCTACTTAGGGTTGTTGATGAAATCTAAAATTCCTATTATTTTGATGTTTTCGTATTGTTATGATAAAATCCCTAGTCCTTTAAGGTTTTCTATCCAAAGTTATGTATTGAATTCGTAGATCTTTAGGGTTTGATGAATTAGGGTTTATGAGCAGAACCCTTATAATATCTAGAGTAAGATCCTAGGAATGAAGCCCTAGGTGTATGTTTGTCTGTCTGATCGAAACCCTAGCCTGGTCAAAATTGTTGTATGTCTAACGTTAATGTATTGATATTTGTGTCTTGGGTTTACCTAATAGATATTGTTGTATGCTTGTGCATGATTATGAAATCCTAGATATGTATATATGCTAACCTAATTGTTGATGCTCATAGTTTGTACATTCTAGGGTTCGTAACAAAGCCCTAGTAGAAGTTTGATATTCTAGGATATGATGATAATGTTTCCGATATGATGATTAAATCTAGGGTTTGCAACAAACCCTAGTAGATTCTAAAATGTATAGTAGAGTTGTTTTTTGATTGAATTGTTGATATTTAAGGATTTGTGTCTTTAAGATGGAATCTAGGGTTTGTAATGGATCATAGTAGAATATATCATATATCTCTCAAAATAATATTGAGGCCCTAGATAGAATGAGACTGATTTATTGATTAAGTTGCTTTATGTTGTAGTCAAGGGTTTGTAACAAAACCCTAGCAAGAAGTTGAAGTTTAGAAGTGTGTCTCTTGTTGATTATGAACCTAACTAAGTCTAGGTATTTGATCTCTAAAGAATAATTCTTCCATTATTGTATTGACATGATTCTGATATAGTTAACCTCATGCTTTTGTATTTGGTTTTACCTGTTGTTTAAGTTGTGCATGTACATAATCTTCAAGATGTTTGAGATGTTCGTAAGTAAAGTTGACTTGATAATATTGGTAAACATGATGACGAATGAAGATGATCAAAATGACCTTGATGTTGTAAAAAGGAATGAAGCCATGATAGGTTCTTTGATGTTTATCTCCCAAAATTAAGAGGGAGGGCATATTATGATAGTCATGATGGATACCTTGACGAAGAAATTGGAGAATGAATGCAAGTACTATAATGTATAGAGGATGCCTTGGTGTTGTTGAAGGAATGAAAGAAGAAAATCTTATGACTAGTTGCATATGAACAACTTGATATAAGTGGCATCAGGATGATTGAAGACCCCGAAGGTTTGTTTTTACTCGTATGTATATTTGGAAGTTTATTAGTAATTGGGGTTTGTGCTTGTCTCTCATAAACAAGTTGAACACTCTAGGAGCATGCTTGGACAAATGGATATATCTAGTTTATTAGGGAGAAATGAATCATCTAATGGAAGATGCTTGGGAGGACATTTGGTCGGCCTATATGTGTTTGATGTCTAAATTCCAAAGAGGGAGGGTGGTTTTGGTCTTGGAGCTCTGACCTTGGATATACACCTAGATCCTTGGGTTGATGGTGAGTTAGTAAGACTAATGGTACCTAGACTGGTTGAAAGCTTTAGTCCATCTTAGTCCCACCCGGATAGATTGCCATGGTCAGGAATCTAATCCGTAGCACTAAGTGTGTTGAACTCTTCGTACTTCATTTTGGAGATCTTCCATGTAGCTCTATAGATATAGGCAATCATGAATACCTCCCTAGTTAAGAGGGAGTATTGAAGAATGAACTAGTGTCGGTCCTCATAATTATATTTGAAATGTATTTGTTAAAAGAAAAGAAAAAGAAATTTTATTATTAAATAAATTAGCTTATTAAAGCATGGGTTTCATGCTTGGGTCAATTGATTTAGGTCAAAGTATTCACTCCAGACTTCTGGGGTTTATGTTAAATTTCCTTATCCATGTCACAATGTAAAGAACCCTTCTTGGGAATTATTTGTCAAGAAAGAAAATTATTTTAATGTAAATTAGGTCAATTAAGCCTCCCCCACCAAGTCAACCTCATTAAAAGAATTAGATCACCTAAGATGATTATATATAAGCAACAACTTGACTCATTTGGAGGATATCTCACACAAGTTCGAATTGAAGCAGTTGGGAAGCAAAAAAGGTGCGAAGTTCAAGAAGGAAGTTGTAATCGAAGTTTTTGGGTCTCTCTCTCATGTGCAGTAAAATTCTGAAGTTGCATAACGGTTGAAGCTGTGAAGTTTTTGCATCAAGTTCGAAGTTGTGATGTTGATAGGCTGAAGCAATTAAAATGGCTAGATCGAAACTGTAGTCCTAAAGCTGGGTCGAAGCTCTATTGCTTAGAAGCCAAAATTTCTTGATTATTGCTAGGTTGAAGCTGTTGGATAAGAAGAGACTACTAAATCATCTTGGAAGGATGATTTGGTGGAGGAGGAAGGTATGTTGGTCTAGGGTCTTGGTCTTTTTCATTTGAATTAATGAAAGAATAATTCTTAACTTAGTTTTCCCCTATATAGGTGTTTTGGAGAATTTGGTATCTATGGATAAATACTAATTCCCTAGATAAGTAGTTGTATCTAGAACAAAAATTTAAAGTGTTTTAGACTTTTCCTATAAGCAATATATAAGATGAGAAGACCCACTTGTAGTTGCGCTTTCCTCTTGTCTCCCTTGTATCGATCCTGTCGCTCATTCTCGTACTTAATACGCTTGAAAAGTACCTTGTAAACACAACAAAAAATAAAGAACCAATCAAAGCACATGATCTATTGAATATAAGTGAAAGGAATCAGATACAAATCACACATAGAAGCATTATGAAACAATACAAACATATGGGCGAAAGGTTCAAACACTTTATTAGATAGAAGAAGGAATTACAACCATTGGTGTCTGATTCAAAGCCATTCCTTCAGCTTGGATCCCATCCACATCACATCAAAAGCATGACAAACTTGTAGCATTACAATAGTTGCTTCAAAGCCAAATCTCATAGCGGCATTATCTCCTTACAACTCAACACAATCCAGCCCCTGATCACTTAGATGAGTGGTCAATTTATAGGAAGATGAAGGAGGTTTTGTCATAAATGGTGGCATTGAATAGCCTCCCATACTTAGAATTAGTTCCATGGAGGAAGTGATGAGAGGATAGGATGTACCTTAACTCATTCCTCATCCATTTTCGAGCTCATAGGAGTTGATAAGTGAGGGAACCTTCTAGATGACTCCAAAAGATAAGAATATTCCCCAAACCCTATGTGAATTTTGTTCATTCTCGCCCAACGTAGGTGAAAAGGAAGCCTAAGTGCTCTACAGAGCACCCTGGCAGTGGACTCAATTGCTCTACAACACACCTTTACAAGGGCTTACTTGCGCTAGTCCCTCTAGAGGCTATTTCTAGATGTCTTCAAGTCATGAAACTATCTGGGAAAGAGGCATTAAAAGGGGTGACTTGTTTAGGGATGAAGCAACTAAAATTAGGGTTTGATGAGCCCTAAAATACTGATCTCGATGATGGGATTGATGTGCCCAAATGGATATGTAACAACAGGGGTTTTGTCCTGGTTGTGTGCTTACATCTAGTGTCCTTGACCTTCATGTTTTGGTTTTGATAACTGCTTGATGAACTAAGATAAAAGAAGAACATAAGAAAAACAATAATAACTCAAATAAATCACAAGTAATTATCAACAAGAGAAAATATTTCTGCCTTTCTAATTTTTTCAACAATCACAAGTTTGAACTATCCTTGGGAGAGGTCGAGTACCACACGGTCGAATTGTCCATAAGAGGGGTTGAGTTATGCACTTCACCACAAGGTTGAGTCTGAGGTAAGATAATCCAATTTACAGGGTCCGAGGTTTGTCCTCAGGAGCCCGAGTCTAGACAAATTTGTAGGAGCTTGAGGTCTGTCTCAATAGGGTCGAGTCTACTCCTTCCTCATGCTTAGGTTTGTCTCTTAACAAGAGCCAAGTTATGTCACAAATAAAGTTGAGTTATGACCCTCAACACAGGCTGAGTTATGTTTCAGAAAGAGGGCCAAATTCTGGAGAATGGATTTACTCCAAAAGATCCCAAAACTTGATTAGAAAAACCCACCAAGAACCCTTGATCCAGAACAAAAAATAGTATCCAAAAAATCTTCCTTCAATCAACTTCTAGGTTCATGAGATATGAAACTCTTCACTTATTCCTCAGGTCCAAATCTTCTTGTCTTGCTTCTTCAAAGATTTGGTGGCCAAATGGAGGAGAAATCCCACTTATTGATAGTGTTCAACATACCCAAGACATGGCTCACTTGGATAGGGGACAAAACACGTGGTTTTTGTATTACAAAATTCATTTCTCCTCAATGGAGAGGAGTTAGGGGTCATGCAATAGCAATTTGGAAAGGTCTTAAAGTGATATTTAAGCCTATGCTATTCTCCTCTTCAGCGGGTCATCATTTGACATCAATAATAATTATTTTCTTAGCAAAAACTAGATTCGTCGACCACCGTTGGGTTTTTATGACTTTATGCTAAAATTGTTTTGATCCCCTGCAACCCCCCACAACATAGCCAAAGGGACCTACTATAATACCAATATGATCTATAAGCTGTAATGGATATTCCACTGGATAGTTTGCCACAACATATCTAATAAACTTATATTGAAATCCAATATATGTACTGTAAGGGTTAATCTTCCTTAGATTTTCTAGATTTATTAAATTGCCATTTGTTGCTTACACATGCAATGTATAAAATGTGAAAAATAGAGAATAGAAAAAACGATCACTCATAAACCACAATAACTCGAATATATGACTTGTTAATTTGGAAACTTAGTGACAAATTCCAATCATTGCACTAGATTCGTCATTACGAGAGGACCAATTTTGAATTTTGAAGCACTAGATTCAGATAAGGGAAATTGTATTTTTGATGTGAAGCCCACAATATGACATTTGATCAGGTCAATCTAGAGGACAAATTGTCCCTCCTTTAATGCCTTTAAATACAAGTGACCTCCACCTCATTTGGAAACTCATCAACTCACACATCTCTTGAAAAATGTAACTAGTGTCGGTCTTCATAATTGTATTTGAGTCATGATGTAATGTACCTGCGAAAAGAAAGAAAAAATAATTTTTATTATAAAAGAAATTGACTTATTAAAGCATGGGTTTCATGCTTGGGTCAATGGTTTATAGGTCAAAGACTCTATTGTAAGCGTCTAGGGTTTATGTTCAGTGTCCTTGTATATGTCATAATGTAAAAGACCATTTTTAGGTTTTATCAATCAATCAAGAAAATTATTTTTATGTAAAAGAGGTCATTTAGGCCTCCTCCACCAAGTCGGCCTCAACCTTAACAAGTCGGCCTAATTAGGGAGGCAAAATCCACTATATAAATGCAACAACTCGACTCATTTGGAGCACATCCACAAGTTCGATCTGTAGTAGCTGGAGGTAGAAAAATACAACGAAATTCCCCCAAAAAAAGAGAAAACCCTAGTGAAGGAGAAGGAGACATTTGTCAAGAAAGAAGAAGTTATTTTTCTCTCCTTGACTCACACGTGTGAAATTATGAAGATATTGGGGAGGCCGAAATTTCAGATCTGCAGTAAGGCCGAAATTCTGGAAGTTGGGTGTAGTATACCTAGGGGGATACTATGGGGTACAAAGGGAGGTACCCAAGGGAATAATGTAATAATGGAATGGGCCATAGTAATAAATAAGGTGGTTAACCCGTATCATGTAAGGGACCACAAGTAGTTAGTAATAATGCAATAAGCTCATGGTATTAGATAGATGGTATTGAGGGAACCATGGTAATAACCTATGGTATTGTATGTACGAGGCCTATATAGAGGCTAGAGACTCCCCATTGAGAGATGTCAAGGAATATTGTATGAACAGGCACATGGTTTGTGGAGTGTTCTCTTTCCTTAAGGAGTGGATATATGGTGTTGCCCTACCTTAAGGGCTTGATTAATAAAGAAGCATTTCTATCTATTTTGATCTTATTATTTCTGGGTATATTTGTGTTCTCAAATATTTTCAAATTAGATCTATAACAAGTGGTATCGGAGTTATAACAAATGGTATCAGAGCACTTTCTGGGCAAAGTGGAGATTTTTTTTTTGCAGGAATTTTTTTTGGGGAAGCGAGTTTGCAGATCAGATCTGTACATTTCGGTGCAAAATCTGCAAAATCTAATTGCAGATCTGGATTGTTTGAGAAAAAATACCCAAGTTAAAAAAAATAAAAATCGGCCGAATCGGAGTCCGGATGAGAGAGATATTGCTGATTTAAAAATCAGTTGGGGTGCAGACATTTTTTCGGGGCAGCGAGTTTGCAGAGCAGATTTGTACGTTCTGGTGCAAAATCTGCAGAATCTAATTATAGATCTGGATTTTTTGTAAAAAAATACCCAAGTTCAAAAAAAAAAAATCAGTCGAATTGGAGTCAAGATGAGGGAGATATCACTAATTTAAAATTAGCTTTTTTTTTTCATAAATTTTTTATGATGGCAAGACAGTTACAACGCAAATCTGAAATTCCAATGCCTAGATCGGGATTTCTACTACATGAGAAAATGCAAAATGGCTGTTCCATTTTCGAAAACAGGTCATAATAGGGATTCTGAGCAATATTGATGAAATTGTGGCCATTTCAAATTTTCGCCAAGTAAGTGAATTTTTTTCAAAACACTCTTCATGGTGGTTAATTTTACAGAGAAATATGATAGCCCTACTATTGAAGAATTCATACAAAGACAAAAGTTCACATATGGGACACTTTGGAGGGTTTCAGTGTGGCTTGGTTTCAAAGATGAAGCTGCCAAATGGTGGTTCTGACTTGACAACAAGTAGTTGACCAAACTTTCAGATGCAAATTTTGAAAGAGTCCTTTTAGACAAATGGCGTCATGCTAGAAAAAAGGAGAATGAGACACGTAAGGGTTTATTTTCTACTGGTGTCTCCTTATTGCAGGTTCATGGATTGATTCAGAAGGAGAAAATGATTGTGTCTATAAATCCTAGCTGAAAGCATAATTTTATCAATGTTAATTTGGCAAAAAAATTGCAAGTTCCAGTCAAACACATTAAAAACACACAAGTTGATAATGAGGATGTTCAAGTTTATAAGGATTTGAAGATTTTTATGGATAAGTATGTGTTGCATGCTGATTTTTATACTTCACATATAGATAACATGGATGTGGTTTTGGGATATCCTTGGATGGAATCCATGGGTACTATCAATATTAATGTGCCAAAGAAATTCCTGAAGCTCTGGTATAAGAAGAAGAAAATTAGATTACAGGATATTTCCATCAATAAACAGGTAGAGTCCACGGAGGTTGAAGCAGAAGATGTTCCAGGAATTGACACATCAGATAATGAGCCCTTGATGGTCGACAACCAAACACAAACATCAAACCAGGTACAAGTAGAGTCCAAGGAGGCTAAAGTAGAAAATGTTACAGGTATAGATACATCAAATGAAGAATCAGTGGTTGAAGTAATATTGAAAGATAAGCAACAAAAAAAGACACCACAACCTGTACCAACTACCAATCAGGCTCCATTAGGTGTTGAATTAAAGAAAAAAACAACGTGGATGAAAACTTCAGCATATCACCACCCACATCACCCCACAAGAAAACAACCAACAAAATGGCAACAAATTAGCCACAAGGACAACAACCCCCGCATGACAGATCGAGAGGAGCGACAGTCCACCTACTACACATCAACATAGAAGAGCCACCAAGTTCAACTTCCATCTCAAGTGAGCGAGGCACCAACTGAATCGAGGGTTTACCTATCTCTTGGATGGCTAGATGCACATGCATGGTACTAGTGGACTACTCTTTTGAGTAGATCTTATTATTTTTGTTCTTCCCATGTTTCGGGGACGAAACATGTTAAGGGGGGTGGAATGTAGTATACCTAGGGGGGATAATATGGGGTACAAAGGGAGGTATCCAAGGGAATAATGTAATAATGGGATGGGCCATAATAATAAATAAGGTGCTTAACCCATATCATGTAAGGGACCACAAGTAGTTAGCAATAATGTAATGAACCCATGGTATTAGATAAATGGTATTAATGGAACCATAGTAATGACCCATGGTATTGTATGTATGAGGCCTATATAGAGGCTAGAGACTCCACATTGAGGGATGTCAAGGATTATTGTATGAACATGCATATGGTTTGTGGAGCATTCTCCTTCCTTAAAGAGTGAATGTATGGTGTTGTCCTACCTTAAGGGTTTGATATTAATAAAGTTAAGCATTTCTATCTATATTTAGATCTTATTATTCTTGGGTTTATTTCTATTATCATATATTTTTGGATCAAAGCTATAACAAGTGGTATCAGAGCTATAACATTGGAGGCTGAAATTCTGGATTGTTGCTAGGATGAAGCTATTGGACAATAAGAGACTACTGAAGTTTGCATAATCATCTTGGAAGGCTGACACGGTGGAGGAGGAAGGTCTTTTGGTCAAGTTTAAGGTCTTGGTTAGTCTCAATTTGAATTGAATCTATTAGTGGTAGAGTTTGACTAGGTTTTCCCCTATAGAGGGGTTTTGGCCTTGGATGGGTGCTTAGATCTGATGTAGTTGATCTTCATGTTTTGATTTGATGATTACTTGATGTAAAGAAGATAAAAGAAGAACATAAATAAAATTAATAAGAATACAAGAATATCACAAGTAATTGTCAACATAAGAATTTTTTTATGCTTCTCTAATTTTCTAGCATGGTTTCAGAGCTAGCTAAGGTGAAGAAGGAAAGAAAAAGGCAGCTTGAAGGTTTATTAAAAGAAGTGTTAAGAAGGAAGGAACAAAGGAAGATCATTAAGGAAAAGATCTTAAATGAAGAGGAAGGCCTACTATCTATGTCAATTAAAGGAGACATTGAAAATTCAATGAAGATAAAAAATAAGCTAGAAGGAACCTCCAACTACAGGCCATGGATGAAGAGAATATATCTCATCCTTGCTAAGCATAAAGTATTCGATATTTTTCTTGGAAAAGTTAAGAAACCAACAAATGATGCAAGAAAGGAAAAGTACAGGGAAATTGACATCTTGGCCATGAATATAATAATAGTTGGAGTAAAGGACAATCTAGTCCCATATATATCGAATATAGATTATGGACAAGAAATTCAAGAAGCCCACATTTCATTAGTAAATAACAAGGAGGATGAAGAAAACATCATTTCAAATGCCTACACTGCTCATCACAAGAAGAAGGGAGTATTCAAGAAGTTTAAAGGACCTAAGAAGAAAATTGACTCATCCAAGATTGAATGCTACAGTCGTCATAAGATGGGGCATTACAAAAGTCAATGTATTGCAAATCCAAGGAATAAGAAGAGAGAAAGAGAACATGCAAGTGTTGTCGATGACGCTTCACCCAAGAAAAACAATAATGAAGAATTTGAAGTCAAAGACTTATTTGCTAGAGACTCTTGGGGATACTATCCCTTGCATATCCTTCTGCTTTAAATTTATGCAATGTTTTCTTCTATGTTTTGATTCCTAGAGTTCGTAGATCTAATATGTCTTGTTAGAAATTCTTGAATTGTTTTGATAAGTTGTAGGTTTCTCACAGAAAGATTGGATTAAACGGGAGCCTTCACCATTTTACCAAAAGATAAGTATCTTTTTTCTTGTTTCCTCTAGTTTTCTCCTCACATCAAGATTTGTTTGTATTGTATATTCACAATCTTTTCTTTATATTTTCTTTGGTAGGAGAGTTTGTAGAATACACAAAGGTTATGAAGGAGACTTCAAAGGAAAGACAAGAATCATGAAAGAAGTTTTGTCACAAAGGAAGGCCTTCAAGAACTAATATCCTACAAGGTTTGTTAAAGAGAAACTCAAGGTATGTCTTAGACTACAAATTTTGTTGCAAGGTTTTCTTCATATAAAAATGTATGATCATTTGAAATTTGAAATTTTCTTTACACTACTAACATCTTTATGTCTAGGGTTTTGAATAATAAATATTCTAGTTAGGGTGATTAATCATTAGATTGAATCTGCTCTCATTATACAATCTCTTGTTATTATGTTAATTTTGATAGAGCCCTAACCTTAGGGTTCACTATAAAATCCTAGCATTTTGATGTCTAGAGTATGTTGACTATAAAGATGAAACACTAGTCCTCTTAAGGTTTCTTGATAAAGTTTAGATCTCATAATACTCACTCTTAATTTTGAGGGTTTTGGTGATGTTATGGTAAAACCCTAGCCTTTTTAGGGTTTGTTGTTGACGTCTAAATAAAACTTAGATTTTTAGGGTTTGGTGAATTAGGGTTTATGAACAAAACCCTTGAAATAGCTAAAGTGTGATCCTAGGAATGAAACCCTTGGTGTATATTCTTCCGTCCGATGGAAACCCTAGCCTAGTCAAAATTGATATCTCATTTTGGAATTTGATGTTTGCATCATAGAAAGAAATTGATGTAAGAAAATAGCAGTGAAACCCTAGAGATGAAATGTTGGTATGCTAGCCTAATTGTTGATACTCTCATGTTTTAGTTTTGAAATATAAGGCTTATAACAAAACCCTAGTAGAGATTGACATTCTAGGGCATGATAATGTAACCCTAGAAATATATATTATTTATGATTATTGATATGATTTTGTTTTGATGACGAAATCTAGGGTTTGCAATAAGCCCTAGTAGAGTTCGACATGCAATTCTAAAAACACATTGTTGAAACCTTGGATGTATAGTACTATGATTATTTTGATATTTTGATTGAGTTGTTGATATCTAAGGCTTTATGTCTTGAAGATGGAGTCTAGGGTTGAAACCCTAGAAAATTATTGAAGTCTAGAATATGAAAGTTGTGACCCTTGTTGATTATGAACCTAACTAGGTTTAGCTCTTTGATATCTAAAGCTTGATTGTTTTGGTTCTCCCATTGTAATGACATGTTCTTGATATAATTGAATTCATGCTTCTGTATTTGTATTTGGCTATTGAAGATTTGCAAGTACTTAATCTTCAAGTTGTTGAAGATGTTCATAATTGAACATGACTTGATAAAGAATGATGATGACTAAGATGATCGTGTTTCCATGATGTTCTCAAAGAAAATGAAGTCTTGAAAGGTTGAAGTTTCTATGGTTATAAAAGAAGGAAGTTGTTGATCTCCCTAAGTTGAAAGGGAGCTTGGATAGAAGAAAGCTTTTGACAATTTGGATAACTTGATGATGATATAAGTAACATCAGAATGATTGAGGACCCTGAAGGTTTGTGTTTACTTGTATATATTTGAAAGTTTATTACTTAATGGGGTTGTGTTTGTGCAGGTAAATCTCTCCATAAGAAGGTTGAACATTTTGGAAGCATGCTTTGACTAGTGGATATATCTCATTTAGTTTATAGGAGAGATGAAGTATCTTTGGGTGAGAGGATGCTTGGGAGGACATCTGACTGGTTGGCCTATGTGTTGATATCTAGATCTTGAAGTAGGGAGGGTGGTGTTGGTCTTGGAGCTCTGACCTTGGATATGCGCCTTGATCCCTGACCCTGATGGTACCTAGAGTGGGTAAAGCTTGAGTACACCTTAGTCCCACTCGATTAGAGTACCCTGGTCAAGTATATAATCTATAACAATGTGTGTGTTGTGAGTCTTCATAGATCATATCATTTTGAGATCTTCCATGTACCTATGCATACATGTAATTATGAATACCTCCCTAGTTAAGAGAGAGTATTGAAGAATGTAACTAGCATCGGTCCTCATAATTGTATTTGAGACATGATGCAATGTATTTGTCAAAAGAAAGAAAAATGAAATTTTATTATACAAGAAATTGACTTATTAAAACATGGGTTTCATGCTTGGTTCAATGGTTTATAGGTCAAAGCCTCCATTGTAGGCTTCTAGGGTTTATGTTTATTGTCCTTGTCCATGTCATAATGTAAAATTCTTGTCTTGGGATTTATCAATCAAAAAAGAAATTTATTTTAATGTAAAATAGGTCATTTAGGCCTCCTCCACCAAGACGACCTCAACCTGGACAAGTCGGCCTAATTAGGGAGACAAAATATACTATATAAAGGAAAAAACTCAACTCATTTGGAGGGACGAAAAATCTACTATATAAAGGCAACATCTTGACTCATTTGGAGCACATCCATAACAATTTTGATCTGTAGTAGTTGGAGGGAGAAAAATAGAGCGAAATTCCCAAAAAGGAAGAGAAAATCCCAAGGAAGGAGAAGGAGACATTTGTCAAGCAATAAGAAGTTATTTTTCTCTCTTTGAATCACACGTACAAAATTTTGAAGCGGTTGGGGAGGCCAAAATTTCATATCTGCAGTAGGGCCAAAATTCTGGGAGTTGGGGGTCGAAATTTAGGATTGTTGTTGGGTAGAAGCTGTTGGACAACAATAAACTACTAAAATTTGCATAATCATCTTGGAAGTCTGACTTGGTGGAGGAGGAAGGTCTTTTGGTCAAGCCTAAGGTCTTGGTTTGTCTCAATTTGATTTGATTCTATTAGTAGAAGAGTTTGACTAGGTATTCCCCTATATAGGGTTTTAGCCCTGGATGGGTGCCTATATTTGATGTCCCATATCTTCATGTTTGGATTTGATGATAGCTTGATGCAAAGAAGATAAAAGAAAAACATAAAGAAAGTTAAAAAGAATACAAGAATATCAGAAGTAATTGTCAACATACGAAAATCTTTCCGACTTTTTGATTTAAGCCTATGTTATTCTTACAAGTAAGCAGTCTTTAAGCCTATGTTATTCTCCTCTTCAATTGGTCATTGTTACACAGTAATTTGTCACTACCTTCACTCCCAGTCCATCTACTATGTCATGTCTCCAAGTCAAACATGCTCATACTGAACAAATGCTCTCTTATGTTTCCAATTGACCCACTTTTCCTAAGTTATCTACCTCATCGCGACTATGGACTTAATATACGCGCTGAAGGGCGCTCATAAGCAGTCCAGCCGCACTTCCAGCGCGGAAGTACATCTGATTCCCATGATGGTCCGATTTCATGCCCCATCGCGAGGTTACTTGTGATATTTAGCGATGATCTGACTGGCTACACTGCTCACTAGCGATGTTAGCGCTAAGTCTCAGTTATGTACCCGCGATGATCCAGATTGGACGAATTTTTTCCAACAGTCGGCCTTCTGGATGGCTCCAGACTTGGTTGTTGGCCTAGGTTATGTCGCCCTTCCTTCCCTGGTGTGGCAGTTCCGTCAATTGTGATACCTTCCTTGGGGATAAGCTCTCTCTTCCACCTTTGATGGAGACTCCTTCTCCTATTTAAACACTCACTTTTGATATGATCAGCTAGTTGGTAGTTGATAAATTCTTGGATTGAGCAGTGCTGTTAGTGCTTTTGATAGATAGCTGGAGTGGGTGTGAGCAAGTGTGAGAGTGTTGACAGCTTGCGGAAGGTTGTGAAGTGCCCTTGATTTGATGTAAAAGTTGTGAGTGAGAGAGAGAGACTGTGTGTTGGGAGATCCATCTTCAAAGAGTGAATGCTTGAAGAACATGCTAGTTGGATCTCTCTGAGAAGGCTTGCGACGTCAAGACTCCGGTTGTAAGCTTGCTCTTATTTCATTGTTAATGCAATCAATGATGTTTTCCTATGTCTTGTATGTAATTTACTTGATAGCTCATGATTTCTTGACTTTGTGAGTAAGTAGATCATTGTTGTTTTCCAGTTACGTGCTTTGTTGTATTTCCATTGCATTGTTTCAGGTTGATCACTCGTGGAGGAAAAGGAAGCGAAAGTTGGAGCAGCGCAACAGAACTCCATCGACCACTGGTTGAGGTAGGCCTCCAACTTTGACTGTTTAAGGAAAGGTATTGTTGATCTATCCTTGTTTATGACTAGACCCACTCTAGGGCTAAAGGGGTTGCCTCTGACCGCAAAGGGAACACTTTCCTGCATCACAAATTGGCGACTCCACTGGGGAGTCTTATCCTATGCTCTTCTCTTTGCTCTTGTTTTGATTTTGATTTGATCTCTCTTTGCTTTTGGGGATTAATTAGCAGTCTTATGGGTCACCTGGATTGATCTGGAAGGTCCTTCTATTATCTGTTAGATTGGTTGGTTTTGGTTTGGGAGTTTTTGGCTCGTTTTCCATTGTATTTTGCATCATCGCGGAACTTAGTATAACAGTCGCGCTGACATCACGATCACGCTTTTGTAAAATCCTGTGCATCATTGAATAAAATCACACAGTCGCAACGATCCTGGAAATCTGATCATCGCGTGAAAGTCATGTACTTCCGCCCTGACAGCGCCATGTTGCTACAACTAGTTGCTTATCAGCGCTGCTTGCTAGTGTTGTCCCCGCGACGACACCTGTAGAATTGATTTTCTCAATTTTGCCTCCTGAGTTTGCTAGTCCTCTTGATCCCTTGTATTTTTGCTTGCTCAGTCATTTGTTTTTCACTATTTATGGTCAAGGCACTCCTCCTTTGGCTTCATTGCATGAATCTTGTCGTTTTGTCCGTGTGACCTAGTTCATTATTTCAAGTTCCTTGAATCAATTGTCTTGGTTGCTGGTTTGCTCAAGATTCGTTTACAGCTTGTTTGTTGGTCTGATTGAGCCTTACTCATTCTTTGTTTATGGTTGATTTTTAGTGACAATTATTGAACCAGTCTTTGGTATTGATTCGATTTATTTTCACTACCAAACATAGATCACGATTGTTTGGATCAACCGATTCTTTCACACTTGCTTGTTTTCTTCTTTGCATTTGAAAAAATATCAAAAATCAAAAGTTTGCATTCATTTAGTTTGCGAAAGTGAAAGTGAATTTGCATTTCAAAGTTGCATGTTGAAAGCGAATGATAAAATCTCTCATTAGTAGTACCCATGCACTATAGGAATTGATATATGTATGCATTGTGTGATTGCATTCATTCAGCTTGGTTTTCTTGGTTTGGGAATTATCTCTCTACCCTCCCATATATAGGTGTTCATTGAAGTAAAATTATATTTCATTCATTCTAGTTGCATCCTAGGTTTTGTTGTATACATACGGTAGGGCCTGAAAGCTGAAACATAATTCAAGATCAACCTTAAAACGAACTGAATAAATCTAATAACGCATTGGAACATTACGCTCATTATTTAGATGTCTAGGCTAGAGACGTGCTCCGGCATCGTTAAACCTAGTCACTATTGTTCTCACTCAAGGTTGGGTGATTCCTCCTGTGACTCAATAGCGGTCTAGTACGGAATTGTGCTCCCATGTACCGTCGAGCATATGTTGGGAGACCCCACTAAGTTATCATTCTTTATCCATAGGAAGCCATGTTTGCCGCCTTGCAAACCGTAACGCACCGAACACAGCATTTGGGAAGATTGACTGTCGTACGGAAAGTCTTTGGTTTTCATACGACTGCCAAGGTGTATATGCAGTTTTACGGATTGTTTGGTAAACCTTTTGCCTAGTTCTTCAAAGTAGTCACTTTCGTTCCTTTTCGAACTCCTTAAAAGAAAAGGTCCATCTGAGCACTTGTCACTTCAGGCTCATTAAATATTCGAAGGCGACTAGAGTCATCTTTTGGTCCTTTTCTCGACTCTTTAAAGATGAAAAGGTCAAGTTTTGTTCCTGTGTCATAAAATTTACTGCCCACAAAATATTCTTGGTAATAGTTCGAGTTCTTGGTTGTGAGAAGAGTGTTTTTCAGGCTCATTCTCGATGGCAATATTCCCCAAGTCTACCAGCCAAGGTCTTCCCCCAGATGGAAATCCTAGTCTGTTTCCTTCATTTGGAAATGTCGGTGCTCCGTATATGGTAACATTGTCTTTGCCTGGGTTAACCATCGGTTTTCCCGTATGGTTGTTTTCAACCTCGGTGGTCCCGAGTGTCATGACTCCAGTTCCACCATCTTCTTCATCTGAACCACAGCACGATGATTCCAAGGTTGAGCCTACGCCTTCTTCCCCTGTTTCTTCCTCCTCTCCTTCTTCGCCTGGTGAAAGTTTCACATCTAGTAACCAGGAGACTAAGAAGAAGAAGAAGAAGATGAAGAAGAAGATGAAGTCTGATAAACGTGAGGCCACCTGTGCAGCTACTGCTCCGAGTAGATCTCAGGTCGGAATACCTTCTGCTCCTCCGCGGAAGGTTAAGTTTCCTTGTAAATTGTGCAAGGGTGACCATCTTCTTCGTGATTGTCCTGGCATTCCTAAGATCTTAGAAGTATGGTCCCACGATCCGGCTCGTCCTTCATCGTCCTCTGAAGCTCATGGCGCTGCTACCCTATCAACTGGCAACGGTAAGAAGAAAGGGAAGATTTGATTCCCCTGTAGGCTATGTGAAGGCAATCATCCCCTTCACCTTTGTCCGCTCATGGATAAATCTTATGTCATTTTGGAAAGTCTTACAGCTTCTTCACCCCAACTTCCCGTTGGTTATCAGAGGCTCTCTTCAGACCCTCCCCCCGTCAACCAAGAGATTGACTTAGATTCTTCTCTTGTCCGTCCTCCTCTCTCCGAACCTGGCTGTGCTAAGCCTATTCCAGACCAACCATTGGTTAGAGAGAGTGTCAACTTGGGTTCACCACCTGTTGATCACTCTGTTTTGGAAGAGCGTCATGCTCATGTTCTTCTCGTCTCGTCAGATTCTCCAAGTCCGAAAACGACCCTCCTATCCCCGCTAGTCAAGAGGGTTCTTCTTCGGTTCCTGTAGAGCAGGGGGGCAATCATACGATTCCCCCACCAAGTAGTTCGGTCGTTTCCTTCGACTGGAGTCATTTGACTGCATTTCGCCTTCTATCCCATGTGCCTTTCCAGATTACAATACATGCCTATGATAAGGTAGTACTTGGCACTGTCTTGGATGAGGGTGCATCTGTCAGTCTTATGCCTTCCACTACTTGGCAAGCTTTGGGCTCCCCACAGCTTGTGTCGATCGCACAGAATCTGTTAGCATTTGACGGAGGAACGAGTCAAACATTAGGGATCCTTCCGAAGTTCCCTGTTACTTTGCGAGGCAAAATCGTCTATATAGACGTACTAATTGTCCAAGGTGCTTTAGATTTCAGTCTTCTCCTTGGCCGTGACTATGTTTATGCCATGGGGGCCCTTGTCTCTTCACTTTTCCATGTGGTTTGTTTTCCACACAATGGAAGAATCGTGACCATAGATCAATTGTCGTTCTTTAGTCCCTCGGTGCCTCCTGTGCAGCCGTCATCCACTATCGGTTCTTGCTCACAAGTAGTACCTTCCTCGCCACAAGTCAAGTATGTGGCTACCTGTTCTGTCTCCGCCTCTGTTGATGATCATGCAGATGGTCTCGTACATCATGTATTGGGGGCATTGGAACCCGAGCTATCATTTGTGCCTCATGACATGTATTCCCCCTAGAGTGCGTCCCTTCCATCTCACGAAGACCTCTTGGGAGCCATGTTCTCATGTGGCCAATGAACAAGAGTCCTGAGAATAGTTTGATCTTGTGTCAACCTCGTTAAAAAATGAAACAAGGTATTTGAGCATAGTTCCTTATCTTATGTCAAGCTAGTTAAGAAAATGAAACAAGGGTTACGAGGATAGTTCTTTTACCGTGTCAACCTCATTAAAAAAATGAAACCACTCCCTTTCGAAATCAAGTCTTTAATAATATCTCGTAAAATCTCAGTGGAGTCTTTCCAAGATCTCGAAAGTGAACTTTCATTCCATCCACCTCGCTGAATGCAATGAAGCTTGTGGGGCATGTACCTCGTTTTGCGTCATTATGCCTGGGGGCATGCGAACTCATAACAAGCATAGTTTTTCATTTCAAGCTTGTGTAAACATGAAAACGAATCCAAGCAGAGTTCTCCATGGTTCAAGCTTGTGTAAAAATGAACCCATACTTGATTTACACCTCGTGATTGCCATTTTTATCTGCTAAATTCTGCTAGATGAGCCTTGGTTGTTTCATTCCATTGCCACCATCTCTTTGGCCAATCATATGCTTTCACTTGGTCGTTTTTCCTTTCCTGAGGAACCGCAGCGATGAGTGGTTTTATTAGCCAGCCTCTTGACCATTACATGTTTTGAGCAGTTCCACCATTGCCGAACCAGTTGCTACCCTTTATACCACTCGTTCCTCTAGGACAAGTCACCTTTAAGCTCTTTTCTGACTCGTAAAATATGAAAAGCTTCCCGAGTTGTCCCTTTCGACTCGTTAAACGAAATAAAAAGGCAGTGTACTTTGAGCTCTTTTCCGACCGTGTAAACGAGAAAAGATTACCAAGATTTTGTCGTTTCAGGCTCGTTATTGGTCACGAAACGGTGTGGTTTCAATCGCTTTTCTACTTTTTCGGGTCAAGATCACTAATCACGAAAAGTACTCCTTAATCGTAATAGTCAAGCGGTTCTTTCGAGTATCATTTTACACTTTTTCGGGTTCGAGAGACACAAATTTACGAAAAATGACCCCCCTGGAGTTTTATTTTCCGTGTCTTTTTCAAACTCTCTAAACATGAAAAAAACTCCGAGTTGTACCTATGTCGAACTTGTTAAACCTTGACGACATTAGACTTGTCACCATGACGAGACTCGAGCTTCTCCTCCCTAGGGCTCGTTAAACTATTACTAGGTTGGATTCGACTGAAGGTCGAACTTATATTACAAGCTTATGCTATCCCCTTCAAGCTTGTTTCCAAAAATAATTGTGGTACTCGCCAGCGATGGTGGGGGGAAATTTGGAAATCATCATTGATTGTTTATGGCAGCTAGTCGCTCTAGAACATCGACACTTCTGCTTCTTGTCGAGTTGGGATATCCATACATCGTCATTTGGCCTTCCATGGGTTTGGGTTGTCATTTAGCCTCATTCCATCTGATTCATCCTGCCTCCATTCAGCCC